>JAVJIF010020299.1:0-107409 GCA_038442645.1 Agave tequilana | reverse complement strand
GATGTAGGTGTGGGCTCTCACATGATGTGAGAGATTTTGTGCCTTGGTGATGGATGCATGGGATCAAACGAACACATAAAAATTGATGCACCGCTATCAGGAAGTTTTGGTGGGAAGGCCACCATGTTTTGGAGATTTGGAGTGTAGTTCACGTGTTTTGATAACTATCTCAAAACTCCATTTGGTTTACATGCTTCTATATTTGATGATTTTAGCATGTTTTAGTTTTATGTTAAATGATCATGTTTTGTACCTCATATTGTGAATACTTGTTTAGATGTAGTTTTTGTCAAACTTGTGTATATACTTGTACAAGTAGTGAGCAACATTTAATTCATATATGTTTGCACTTCATTGCTCAATTGTACTCATTACATGTACATGTATAACCTAGTTTTGATGATTCCCTCATTTATACATGTTTTGCCTATTTGTGTTTTGCTTCATGTATATGTAATTTTTTGTTCAAAACTAATAAATATACATGTATACCTTTGAGTCACTTGCCTTCATGCAAATACTATTATGGACTCTTTTTATGTTTGAGATATGTATGTATAGTGTTAGTTTTGGATAAATCATACATATACCTTAAAGTTTGCTCTTAAATGAAAAATAAATTTTTATAATTTTCATATTTGTTTGATAAAATGATATTCATGTTTTGAGCCTTTTTGATTATTTTCATAAAAATACTAATTACATGATTCTTGTGCACTCACACTTCATTTGTTTACTCATGATATTATTTTCATGAGAAGTTTTGAGCTTTATAGATTTCAAGTGTCACAATTATGTATTTGGTATGATTCATGATATACATATGATTTGTTTTCATATTTGAAGGATCTTTAACTATTTTTTTAAAAACTACTTTAACTAGTTATGTATTCTTCATTTGGTAGCGTTTTCAAACTATGCACAACTATTTTCAAATCTATTTTTGAAAACTTCTACCCTATAAGGGCGGATGGATGGGCGACCATGCCTTATATGCCTTATTGAAAATCTTTTATCCTGTGCATGTATAGGGTGGTTATTTATGAGCTATACACTTGATCCTCATTATATTTTCAATTGGTATCACAATTGATATTTTCTTTGTATACTCATATTTTGTTTCTATATATGTATGCCTCACATTTAAGTAATATCAATTTCTATAGGTATTTTCATTTTCATACATATATATGATTTGATTGTACTTGATTTACTATAGCCTTACTTGTTTAAAGCACAAATTATGTTTATGCTAAGCTTGCTTTGTATCTTAATTTCAATTGGTATCTCAATTGGTATTTTAAACAAGCTTATGTCTTATATTAAATTGGTATTTGAATCGGTATCAAAATATGCTTTATATTACAATTTATTTGATATAAAAATTTACAATATACTTCAATTGATATCAATATGTTTCAATTTCAATTGGGTTTCGGTTTCAATTGGTATCAAAAATGTTTTACCTTTATTTGGTATCAAAATTTACCATATATTTCAATTGGTATAAAATATTTTCTTTCATTGATATCAAAATTTACAAATGTTTCAATTTCATTTGGTATCAAAATTTCAATTTCAAATGGTATCAAAATTTGTTTAAGTATTATCAAAAATTGTGTTAAAAATGTTTTGATATGTATTGTCTATATGCAAGGGGAGCTTAACATCTCTTCTATATGTAGATTCATGTTGAGTGTATCTTATATTGAGGAGCTTGACATCTCTTCTTTATGTGATACACGTGTGTAGGGGAGCTTCACATCTCCACTTATGCATTATATATTATGCTTTATGTGAGTTAAGACTTTGTCATCCCTTCTTTATGTAATGCATGTATGCAGGGGAGCTAACTTCACGTCCTCTCTTCATGAATGTATATCGCATATATATCCTTATTGATGATTTGTTTTATTTTATCCCTTTGTTGATGATTGACAAAAGGGGGAGAAAGATTTTGAGTTTATATATGCATTTTTTGAGTGTTTGCATATATTGAGTTTATGCATCTTGTGTTTTACATAATGGGGAGAATGTTTTTGATAGTTTAAACAAAAAGAAGGAGAAAGTTTTTGGGAAAAAAGATTTGGATGTTTACATGTTTTCTCTCACCTTGTTGATGCATATATATATGTTTAGTTTCATGCACTTCATTGAATATCTTATTTGTTTATTGCTATGCATGAGTTAAGGGGAGCTTCTATAAAGCTTAACTTTAATCCATGCATATATAACTCTATGAGTTTTGTCATCATCAAAAGGGGGAGATTGTTTGCCCAAAGACCCATCACTCTAGTTTTGATGATGATTAACTCATGCAGTTATAGTACTAATGATCTTGTGTTTATTTAGTCTCAGATTTGTGATCAAGATCTTGTTGGTGTTTAGCTTCAACAAAGGATTTAAAGTCAAGTTTTGGAGCTAGCACATGTTGATTCAAGAGCTTGTGCATCAAGACCACATCAAGTACTCAAGAGGAGTCTAGCTCATTGAATCATGTTTGGACCAAGTCAAGAAGAAGAGAAGATTTTCAAGAGAAAATTTCAAGGAGACTTGTATCTAGGTTTGTTTTTGTTAAGATTTATTTTTAGATAAAATGTAAAGGATAGTTAGTTGGTGGAATGCTCAAGTATCATATACACTCACACACAAGATTTATATGTGTTTTCATAAAAGAGTTTTAATTATGAAAAAATACTGATTTGGTTTTTATGTCTCAAAATATGACATAAGTTTTTATCAAAACTTTATTTAGAGTTTAATGTCAAAAATATAGATATTTCATCATATATGTGTAGTGGATCATATCCATACACACTAAGTTTTAAAAGTGTTTAGAATATCATGTTTTTAATATTAAAGAAGTTTTGGAAAAATCGGTTTTCTATTTGTAAAAATCAATTTGAAAAATACGGTTTTTATTTTAAGCCAAAATTTTCATAACACAAAAATAGTTCAAAATGTTTGTAATATGGTTTGATTTTTACTCAAACATGTTTGTATATCAAAGTATAATACTGAACTTAGTTTTTGCAGATTTTTTGTGAATTTATGAGATTTTATTAAAGGTAAAAGTCAAGTTTTTAAATCCCAAAACAGTTTTTCTGGCCTTCAGCTGGTCGATCGTGACTGAGCGTCGACCGGGCGGTTGACCGACATGCACAAACGTGCACAGGTTGGGCCGGTCGACCGCCAGAGAGCTTCTGCTCTCTAGAAATGGCCCGGTCGACCGGGTGGTCGACTGCTAAGCCATTGCCCAGTTGGCGGTCGACCGCAGGTCGACCGACTTTCCCAACGGTCAAAAAATCGACCGTTGGCAGTCGACCGGGCGGTCGACCGTCAACAGGCAGATCTGCTGACATGGCTTCCAACGGCCATATTTTGGAGCCTATTTATATGGGGCTCCCATGGACTGTTTTATACAAGATTTTAAGTGGGTTTTTGAGATAGTTTTTCCTACACTTCTAGGTGTTTATCTCCACTTGTTTAGAGCCAAATACTTCCATTCAAAAGGAGAGTTTATCAAGAGGTTTTTCAAAAGTGATTCTTTGAGCTTTTCTCCACTAAATCAATCCTTTTTTTTCTCACACACACTTTAGCTATCCATTGCTATATTAATTCTATAGGGATCTTTGTTGTGAGAGGATTTTAGGTGATCAAAGTGTTGTGATCACCAAAGTGTTCTACATTGTACTTTGAGGCGGTGGACTTGCGGGTTCGCGGTGTTTCGAGTTCTAGTGAGAGCTCGTTGTAGAAGTGCGGCCTCGGCAAGCTTTCGTGCTTCCGTGTGTTTGTTTTTACGGGAACAAGAGAGGGACTAGAGAGTCCAAAGGAGTTCTAGTGTGAACTCGCTTGTAGGTTTTGCAGCACCGAGTGATCCGATAGGATCGTTTTTAGTGAAAATCCTTCATAGTATTGAAGGCGGGGACGTAGAGCAAGGGTGCTCGAACCTCGAAACAAATCTCCCGTGTTTGTGATTGCTCTCTATCTCTCACTTGTATTTATATCTTGCATGCACTTATTGTCATATTCATTACTTGCTTGATATATTCTTGTGCTTATATTGTTATATGCGTGGGATTGTTTGCTTGCACTTGTATTCAACCAAGAGAGCCAAAGCGGCACCTCAACTCTTATCTAGAGGAATCTTGAGGAGATAGTCCAGAGCCCTTCACAAGAAATTCTGCTACACTCTTGTGTTATACTTGGTGTGTTGTGCTTAAGATTTTTAGTTAACATAAATAGTTTTAATTCCTCATTAATTCACCATTAGATTAGCTAGTCACCTATTCATCCCCCCCCCTCTAGGTGATTTCAGCTTCTACTTTCTATTCTTTACACAAATCCTACTCTATTGTGAAGAATTCTAAAGTCTACCTAAAAGAGATTTTGTCCACAATCACATACAGATTCAAGGCTTATAGGATTCAGTATATTCATTCAAAAAATTATTGTCTTCTTGGTGAAAAGAAGAGTTGTACGGATTTGACAAAGGCTGTTTGTTAAGTGGTATATAAGGACTTGATTTTCGGGGTGTATCAAAATCAGAAAAAGAAAAATCTCAAGCGAATTGCTTAGGGACTAAACGTAGGTCACAATGACCGAATCAGGATAAAATCTCTTATCTTTGCGTTTGTATTTTTCTGAGTTTTATTCTGTTAATTTTAGTTTCCTGCAAGTAATTTTATTTAAAAAGTTTATAAACACTATTCACCCTCCTTTAGTGTTTGTGTTGCTTGTTTATTGATCCTACAATATCCAGCTCTTCTTATATTCATACGCTTTCTATCCCTCCCGTTTTCTCCTATAAATACTCTCATACCTCAAAGGCAGAAAGGACACTATCTCAGAGAGAGAGCTTTAGTTTAGGTTTTTTCTTTTCTTCCTGAATGCAATTTTTATTTTTTTATTTTCTTTTAGGTTAGAGAGAGTTACATGAGAAAAGAGAGGAAGAATTATTGTAGAGTGACACTATTGTAATTCTTTATCAAAAGACTTATATTGAAGGTGACATCAATGGAGTTTTCCCATTTTTCTTCATCATACTCAATCTGGCCAAGCACCATGTTCAAGTTACTCTTTCTATTTGCTTTGCTTTACTTCATACTGAGGTAAGTCTTTCTTATAATTTAATGGTAGAGGTAAGTGCTCTTTTTGTTTTCTTTTTTAGTTCATTAGTTTAGAGTTATAATTCTTTTTTTAGTCTTTCCTTTTTTATAAATAAAACAATAACACCACAATCTCTTCTTCTGCCATCTCCTTTTTAACTTTACATAATAATTTTATTTTCTTTTTATAAAATTGAGAAGATAAATATAAACTTGTTTTGGTAAATTAAAAGAAAAAACTTACATAACGCTTCCATCGCTATCCCTCCCTGTGAATCACGACCCGTTAGCCCTATTCTATATGGTAGAATTGAGGACCTAGCACTGTTTTAAATTTCTGTATTTTTTGTGTGCAGGTTTGGCTCGAACAACTTCTACTTTTCTACGTATCACCACGTTTGGTGGAATGGTTGGCGGATCTTTTCATTGCTTCCCCCAACTCAATGTACCTTGCTCATCCGAGTGATATTGTGCTTCTGTAGATGTTTATATAGGAGGTGAGAAATTTGCACCGCTGATGAATGCAAGCACAGAGACATCCTCACCGCAGTTAGGGACTTTGGCTAGCTGGCTTTGAAGTAGCCGATATAGAATTTGAGGTTGTTGCCCTGCCTCATTTTGGCTGTGAAAAGATGGTAATTGTTCCTCTTAGCCTTTCGATAAGAGGCGTACTGAGTGAGGAACGCTTCAGTTACCTCGAATCGTAGAGAGAATGTGGCTGCAAGGAGTAGAATCAATCCGAGGCCACACTTGCTGGACGAAAAGGTTAGGCACATGAGTAGATCATTGCAGGAATAAGTCACCATCTTATGCCAGAAGTGCCTAATGTGTTAAACTAGGTAACTGATTTTGATGTACTAGTCGAATGTCGGGGTTATGAACTTCATTGGAAACTCGCAATCTAGGATCTCTTTGGAGAGAAGGGAGTCGATATTCTAGAAGCTAAAGGTGTTGATCGGCCATGGAGCTGCAGTTTAGCCTGCTCGATCCGTCTTTGGATCAACTCATCTAGGACTCGGATGACATGAGATTTTTTGTTTCCAGGTTCGCTTTCCAACTGCGTCTGTGTCTGGCTATTCTGGAAGACAATGATTTAGGCCTGAAGTTGTTCGTTGAGCTGACTTAATGCCTCCTGTTCACGATGGCATTCTTACAGTTGAGAGCCGCCTACTCTGGATCGCAGTTTGATTGGGCTTGCTGCTCCTTCATGTCGGGGAGCATCTAAAAGATCTGGCCTTCGTACAGTAGCGTTGGTTAGACATTTGTGGCTGCCTTCTGAGATGAGGAGGAGTCAGTGTTCTCGGTAGCATTATGTTGACCGACGGCAGGTGGGGAACTGTGCCTCCTGGCAGTGCTGCTATACTTACCCTTTGATGGAGTGCCATTATGGGTGACCTTCTGCTTTCTCAGGGCCATTGGCACTAGAAAAAAGGTTTTTTGAGGAAGGTTTTGGGTTGAAGAGGAAGGTTTTGGGTTGAAAAAGAGGGAAACCTCGATATAGACTCAAGATCTCAATGAAAGCATCAGTTTGTGGTGGATAATAACTGGCTCATGTGGATCGACCCACCACAAGTGAAGTTTGGGCGCTTCTCAGGGATATTACCTATCAGAATACACGAAAGAAGAGATACCTTTCAGGTTATGAGCATTGATGTGGTGTCGACCTAAGACCCTCAGGCATAAGAATCAGGCGGAATGGTCAGAGGACCACCAGAGAAAAACTGTCGGTGTAGTGAAAAGAATTTATCGTGCAAAGGAAAACTGCAGGTGTGTTGGTGGTAGAGGACTATCAGAGGAAAATTACTAGTGTGTCTCTATGAATGTATATCTATATGCTCTGATATTAGGGAAGCGATCCCCTTCTCTTAGGAGAAAAAGGATCACATGTATCTGACAAGAATGCCGATCGTGGAGGCAAAATTGATGGGCACACGATCTGCACATGCTGGATTTATTGTAACGGTTGTGATTACTAACAGTGCTTGGTTGGGATTGCAGGCCTGAGAATCTGCCATTGTCTATAACCGCCCACGCTGAAAGGGGGTATTACACTTTATGAATGTAGGGAAGTTGGAGTGCGTAACGGTAGGCAGATATATCAGTGAACTGATATTTGGAGCTTCTGACTTGGAGCTGGAGTCTTTTGAAACAGGAAAGGCCTCAGGAAGGTAAAGATCTCGGAGTGATGGAGTGTGGCTCCGGACTGAACGTCTTCAAGGCGGAGGAATGTGACATCAGGAAGGTTGGATGTGCGGAGGCTCCGGATTGGACTCTGAGAATTGTGAATTTCTCGGGAGAGCTCTTGCTAGCTTGGACACGTGTCATCATCCTAATAAAGGTCAAATTTTGACCACTGTAGTTAACATCATGAGCCTCTATATTTTGACGGGGTGATGGTTGCATCTAACATAAATATGGATCTCAGTTCACATGAGTTTCCTCTACTTTTAAGGGAAGGGCATTCAACAAACCCATGTGGCCTTTGATTTGTGAATTGATGATTTAATTTAAAGTGAGGGATTCAAACTACAAGGTAATCAAGGAAGTGTGAAAGTGATCTGTATTTATGTATAATGAGATAGCAGTTATCTATTTGTATACTATGGACTATAATTTTCATCTAAAGAATCATAATTTGTATTCGGCGACTGAATTATATGCGTTGATGCATATACAGAGAAACGATATCTAGGAACCATTATTGAGTATAATGATAGAGAACATGTCCATATATCTAGAAATTAACCCACATGCAGCGCACGTGCTAAAAATACTCGTAACAATAGATAGAGTAATGAAACAGAAGACTGCTGATCTCTTCATTCCCACACTCTTTGAAAAGTTAGTACACCTGAGAAGAAGAAATATTGTTGCTCTCTCTCTCTCTCTCTCTCTCTCTCTCTCTCTCTCTCTCTCTCTCTCTCTCTCTCTCTCTCTCTCTCTCTGCCAATATTGGGGGGATTTAGCATCAAAATTGAGATGTAAATATGGGCACCTGGAATACTTTGAGTTTATGGTCTGGTTATCCAATTGTGACCTATATGATGTGGCTTAATCCAATCTGCAACAAAAGCGCATACAGATGGATTTCACTTCACATGAAATTTCTATACTTCTAGTTTAAGGATAACCAGCACATGTGGTTTTTGGCTAGTGAATTAGTGTAGAGTTTTGAATTTAAAGAGAGGGATCCAAACTAAGAATAACCATCCACTATCTGATAGCTAGAGAGTTACAGTGACGAGTGCGGCTGACTACAATTCACTGTACTCCACATGTAGTCAAATAGTAGTATGATATTTATACTTAAACTAGTATTTTTCTTTATCGAGAAAATCTCTAATTTTGGAGATTGATGCATACATAGAAAAGATATCTAGGTTTGAGGATGGCGATGTGATAACATGTCCAAATCTTGGTCCTTTGAGGATCTCAAGAAATATTATAACTAATATAGGAAGAACTCAACCCTCATCACTGGCTTTTTAACCACTGATAATATCATAGTCTTAAAACCATCACAAGGGAGGAACCCACATTTCATTTCAAACCAATCAATATATATATTGATGAACTGAGAGAAGTTCTCAATTAATCCCTGATCACACAACCAGCAACCACTACGTATATGTATGTCTTTATTCATAGATATCACGATCTCTCACAATCTCACTCTGAAATCAGCATAGTTAGCAAGAAGTGTTATTTAAACAGAACTCAACTCTTTTAACACTTGGGAATCTTGACTCCACATGCTGTAACTTTCTTAACATTAGCCTCACTAATGGTAAGCTGCATATTTTGGAGTCTTCTTGTACTCACAGAAGCATGGCTTCTGCCCCTGGAGGTTGGCACAACACTCGGCGGATGGTGTTTTAGCACTGCGCCAGCACATGCCTTCATCCTGTTCAGGTTGCACGCCGCCGCAGCTGACAGGACAGTCTGAGCCTGGCTCAGCACAACAGCAGAGAGAACAGTAAACCACAACATAAGGGCTGATGTCTTCATCCTCGAACTATGAAAGAGTTAGTAGAGGTGAAGACTATTGGGGGTCTATTTATAGGCCACTCACTTCAAAGTGCATGCTTTGAGCAAGTGCAAATTGGATTGTGGTCATGTTTAATTTCCAATTTTGTTTGTATGAAGAGATCACTTGCAATAAAGAATTAGGGATTCAAAGAAGAAATTCAATTGATAAGAAGTTGATTCCTATAGCTTTCTTGGATCTTGTCAAGGACAAGGCAACCCATGTTATGGACTTGGTTTAGGGTTTTGAATTTAGGAGGGAAAGGATTCAGACTATGGAGACCACATGTGTTGTAGATAAAAGTACAAGGGTTTTTTAGCGCATATTTCCTCATGTTTTTATAGATTCACATATTTCACCTTGCTTATGTCTTTCCATAGGAATCCCTTAAATTTTTGAGTTACTTTACAAATATACCCTGTCCTAAGCTATGTCTTAAGAAACTAAATCATGGTTACTTATTTTCCAAATATGCAAGATAAAAGTACTCACAATTTTATTAAATCTTAGCGTCATTTAGTAAAATGTAGTCATGTTAATTAATTAAACTAACCATAAAAATGGGTAGATAAAAGGCAACGGATAACTTTAAGCTATTTTTTTTCATAAATTATTAAATCATTTTGCATATGTATTAAAACTCATTGTCAATTCAGGTTTGTTAACTCTAAGATGATACAAGGTTATAATTCCAAAATAACTTTAAAATATTAAGTTACAGAAATGAGGTGAAATTTGTAAATGTACGAAACAATGAGGATTATATGCTAAAAGTGTCACGCCCCGCTTCTCAAAATACGCGGAAACGGAGTTGCCACGAGAGTCGGCGACGTATATACGCAAGGAAAATACCCCACGCATATATGCTAAGCCTAAACTAACCTAACCTGAACAACCTATATAATCATTATGATAAATCAAAATCATTGCAATATGATATATAAAGATCTAACACAATGATAGCAAATGAATAAAGAAAAGAAATGAAAATTGGATACGATATATATAGAATCAGAAAATAACATGAATAAAAAAGCAAGAATACCTATAATAAAGAAAAGAGAGATTCCAGCTCTTCATAACGCATGTAATCCTCTCCAAATACCTGATCAGCAAAAAAAATAGCCACAAATCTGAATATGCTAATCTAGGAAGTCAGAACTTCTAGTGAATGTCTAAGAATAAACTGGAAAGTGCATGTGCATATAACATGTGAGCAGATAAAGAAAATATATATACTGGAATAAGAAATAACATGAATAAAGTAAATAAACAGTAATGTGGATATCACACAGTAGAGTATGTGTCCAGTCAGGTATTCAATCAGGTATCTATCATGATCTATATATCAGGCGGGTAGAGTCAGTCAGTACTAGAGTCAGATGTCCAATCAGGTCAGGTGTAACATCGGGTGTCCAACATACATATATGTATCAGGCAAAGACAATCAATTATAGTACATTATTATTTATTATGTCAGCGAACACCAATTTCCACCTGTAATAGACGCATCCCATACTACGCCTATCATATGTGTCAATCGAGATCCTAAGTTATTGAAACTGATCGGTTGGAGACATTATCCATGCTTTAGGTTAGTCCCGTACATACCCTGGACCACGGCTCAGACTCTTGGTGTTGAACCAGGACCTACTGCAAGGTAGTCAGAAACATGTATAATAGGAACAAGAACAGGACGGGTGTCAGTCACCCCCCCGGGAACCCAGTAGTGGAATCCTCTTTCGGCTGCGCAACCTATATCTTAGGTCCACCCAAAATAGAGATGTTGTCCCCTCCATCAATTTCTCCAATCCCAATGTAAGATTTTAATGTCATGTTATTAGTTTATCAAGATTATTTAATATGCATTTTACTTAGATCACTGGGATAACTCAGTGATAGTCACGGTAACAACGTCAACATGTGTAATCAGGATACCAGTATAACAGGATATATAATGTAAGTAATCAGAATACTGGTATAACAGGATATGTAACAAGTATAACATGAGGGTGTTGTTACCGTATACCATATTTTCCTAGTAGTTAAGTAACATGGACAATAGTATCAAGTAGATATCAAGTATAATCAATCAAGTTTTTTAGGTAAATCATGATATTTAGGATGAGTAATGACATGCAGGCATGAATAGAATAACCCGGGCAATTATACAAGCCACTAACATCCTCAAAATCATCAATATATCCAAGTCCCAATATATAAAGATACATACTCATGACCTCCTGGCATGACTAGAATAATCCGGGTAAAGTATACAATCAACTCAGATCCTCAAAATCATCAATATATCCAAGTCCCAACATATAAAAATACATATTTATCTATATCTGATCAATCATCACTATCCAAGCTGATTAAGATCATCATACACTCCCACTTCCCTTAAGTTCAAGCACAAGATCCATAAATCTAAGTAACTGGTCAATTAGGCATATATACATGTACCAGGTCAAGTCAAACCAATCTACGCCTACTCCTCAACCCAAAATCAACTCCAACTCAATCGAGTCTACTGACAAGTCTAAGTCTAAGATCTCGTTCTTTTAATAAAGAATCTCCAAGTCAATCATCAATATCCAACTAAATTCTCACATGTTTTACCATCAATAAGAATAATCAAATCTACTGATAATGTCACCCAGATATTCACCCATCTAACTACCATCATGAACCAGTCAAATTTAATATTTAAATCTGATTAGAGTCTAAATTACATCACCAATAGTTTCAATCCCAATCAAGATCATACCTAAGGAGTGAGATATCCTCAAGCTACATGAAATCTAGAAAGTCTTTGTACTCAAACATCAATATCAATAAACATCATTACTCAGATAGTTTATCAGTGAATATATCTAAAAAAAATACTTGCAACTAATAATCCAAATCAGTGTTATATGGTAGATCATATTCAAGGTAAAATATTCTCCAGTATGATCAGAACTCAGCTATTATTGATCTCATCTAAATGTGAATCAAGATATTATGTAAATCTCAAGTTGAACTCTAAGTCCATATATAAATCCAAGCATGAAGATAAATCAATCTTAAGGTAATATCTTATTTAATCCGTTCTCATTGTTCAAATGAATTCCCCTCTAAATATCATCAAAATAAATGTCTGATAACTACCTCAAATAAATATACTATTTATCTATAAATATGAATCTTTAACCTCAATCACGAACCAATCAAACTCAAGATCAATCAATTTATTCTAAGATTTCTCACAACTAGGTCAATTACAAGATCAAATCTGGTCTAAGGTTTACTATAACTAATCATGAATCTACAGTGGTAGACGACTACACATGAAATGATGTAGATCAACTAAATAAATAGTGTTAACACTCAACGATCTCTCATGAAGGAATATAAGTAAACATACTGGTATAATAAGTCAGATGATCACATGAAATGATACAGGTAACTGATAACAATAAATAAAAAAATGATACAAGAGTAAATACTCACAAATATCATCTCAATAAATTTTAGTAGCATAATCTGAATCAATGTTATGCAGTAATCATGTAGATTTATTATTAAGAATAATGAACCTTATTACATTAAAGAATAGATAAATATATTACAAAAAGTATGTGTAAGTAATTCGTGAAAACTATAAAATTTCCAAATACTAGGAAACTAGCTTAATCATATACATCACCTTTATAGCATGATTACATAACTAAATAAGTCATTTATTATAAAATCCTTATTTAACTAAAGGAGGAAAGAACACTCACCTGAACTTGATCACAAGTCCAAAGCACTGAAATCCAAGGATCCTGATAAATCTACATAGTTCATTTCAATAGAAATTGTTAGAATTTTTAAAAGGATGTTCTACTTGAGAGTTATAAGGAGTTTTAATCTTGATTAACTGGTTTGGGTTGAGAATATGATCCTCTGGGTCTAATGAATTTAATAGGTTTAATTTAAACCAATTTCTAATTTTATTTGTTGGATTTTTAAAGGCTTATAACAATAAAAGACCATAACGGGTCTAAATTTACCATTAATGAAAATTGACTTTAAAGTAGGTGATTTAAGTTAATTTATATTGCTTTTCATTTAAAATTTTTATTATATATTATAGAAATATTATAGACTGTTATTTATATTTTTCTGTATTTTTTTATTTTTATCTGATTATTCTATTATGCAATTTTTCTTTCTTTTTTCTTTTTTTATAATGAAATCCTTTGTTAAAAATTCTGGAAAAAATATGTTAATTAAAATTATGAGTTGGTATATCTTCACATATATTTTTTTTGTTAGATTTTTGTTGTTGGGTTTTTATGTATAAAAATTCATGAATACTCATGGTATGACATGATTTTTAATAAACTATTTATATCAAATAAATTATGAGAAAATAGATTGCTTACTTGAATTTGATCTCCCCTACCATATTCCTCAATTTTTGCACTTCGAGATTCCTTTTCGAAATTCTTTTTCATTCGTGCTCTGCTTGAGGAGAAAGAAAGAAAGAGGTGGGGAGAGTTGGATCATGATTTTTCTTTTGAGGAAGAAAAAGAAGTAGTTTAGGCTTTTTATAGATTATTAGGGATTTTTTAAAAAAATCAGAATTTCAGTTAGGTTCAAACTGCTTGACTTAGTAGTTAGGATAGAATTAATTGAGGTTATGATTTTGAAAATAGGATTTGAATTTGGGTAAGTTAGGATAGATATGATTATTGTTAGGATTTATATTAGGATTAGTTAAAATTTATGATTTGACTTGTTAGGATAAAGATTTGATTAGATAGGATTTGGATTAGGTAGTTCAGCTCTAGGATTTGAATTTGAATTAAGATAGGATTATGGGGATTGGGTTTTTGGTTATAGATTATTGAGTTGGTGGGTTTCGGGTTTAGATAAATAGGTATGGGGAAAAGAATTAAGGAGGGAAAATAATAATTCACGCAATAATATTAATAATAACAATGATGATAAATAATAATAATAATTAACCATGTAATAATAGAAATAAATATTAATAATTAAAATAATAATAATAATACTTAGTAATAATAATCAACAACAATAATATCAATACTTAATAATAATATTAATAACAATAATAATTAACAATACTACTAATAATAATTAAAATAACTATAACAATAGCAATAATAATTATAATAATAATGAAACACTCATTACTAAGAATAACAAATAATATTGTAATAGTAATTAAAAATATTAATAACTAATAATAGCAATAATAAATAAAGCCAAAGTTAATATCTTAGAAATAATTTGTATATCTAATAATAATAACTATAAATCAAGTTAATTAACAAAATGGCAGGTAAAGCAAGATAAGATATTTAAAAGTAATAATACAGTATTATTGACTAGGAGCTATTACATTCTACCCACCTTATAAAAATTTCGTCCTCGAAATTTTCATAAAGTAAAGAATGATGAAAAGAATCAAAATCAAGGGAGAAAATAAACAAGCCACCACTTCGCTTCTCTGAGATACCAGGATTCCGCTGCGTGCTCTGATCTCTATTATCGGCTTCAGAATGGAGTGATCAATTCCAAGAGACAAAATTAGGAAAAAGAGTAGAGATGAATATGAGAATCAAGGAGAGAACTAAGTGATGGATTTTCAAAGAAAAGACGCTTGATTTCTAAGTGGACTCAGTATCACTGTATAAGTAATATATGTATATTGCAGTGTAATTATAACATGTTTCAGGTCCCTGGAAAGAACAGGTTATTTTTATTTCAAACCTGGCTCTGATATCAAGAAAACCCTGTCATGCCCCGCTTCCCAAAATACGTGGAAACGAAGTCACGACGAGAGTTGGCGACGTATATGCGCGAGGAAAATACCCCACGCATATATGCTAAGCCTAAAGTAACATGAACAAGCTATATAATCACTATGATAAATCAATATCACTGCAGTGACATATAAAGATCTAACACAATGATAGCAGATGAATAAAGGAAAGAAATGGCAACTGGATACGATATAGATAGAATCAGAAAATAACATGAATAAAAGAGCAAGAATACCTATAATTAAAAAGAGAGAGACTTCAGCTCCTCATAACGCATGTAATCCTCTCCAAATACCTAATCAGCAAAAAAATAGCCACGAATCTGGATATGCAAATCCAGGGAGTCAGAACGTCTAGTAAATGTATAAGAATAAACTAGAAAGTGCATGTTGATATAACATGTGAGCAGATAAAGAAAATATATATGTTGGAATAAGAAATGACATGAATAAAGTAAATAAACAGTAATGTGGATAGCACACAGTAAAGTATGTGTCCAGTCAGGTATTTGATCGGCAAAAAGCAAGCACAAAAATAGGTAAAGGAATGTGGGTCGATGTTACTACTTTTGCGATTCTCCCGTAGTAGCAAAGTGGCTCTACGGGTCGTATCCACACGGAGCGAGAGCAATGAAAGCTTGATGCGGCTTCGCTGTTCAGGAAAAGAGAAAATTCTTTGTTTCAAATGAAGAATTTGAAAATGAAAATAAGTTGGTTTCAAAGATTGTTTTAGAATGATTTGGTGGTTTGTAAAAGTGATTTTTCTAGATGGTAAAAATGCATGGCTAACTTTCTACGAAGTGCTCCCACTAATCTCTAACTTCTTGAAGATGTAGCCTCACGATGGATTATAGGCAAGCATAACCCTTATGCATAGGAACTATTCACGTGAAAATCGAGTGAAAGTTCTTCCTTTAACTTAGCTTTACACGGCAAAAACTCAGACATTCCCTTATCAAGATCCAATAGAAGGCGAGAATAAGGGAAGACATAAGTGCACTAATGGTATCGGCAAAGTTAAAAGAAAAATCTCTACTTACAAAGACAAGCAAAGTTTATAGATCATCAAAAACCCGTTAAGCATGAAATATAAGAGAGCTAATACTTGTAGATAAGTTAGAGTTAGAACCCTCGTCTTAAGATGTCATAGCTCTCGTTTGCACAAGGCTTATTTGACACTATTGACTCATTTGGGTTATCAATCAAGTTGTTAGAGATTAGTGGGTTAGTAGTTAGTTAGCCATGCAATGAAAGAGTTAGCTAGACATGGTAGTAAAAGAAACAACAAGAGTTAAGTGGTAAAGAGAAAATGAGTTACACAACAACAAGTAAGTAAAAGCGAATGGAAAAATACCAAGTAATTGGAAAGAAGAAAAGAAGTAGTTACTTGTATTAGATTGCCACCTTTAAATACAACTTTTACACACTCTATCTCTTTCACTCTAATGGCTAAACTAAAACTAGAAGAAGAAGGAAACTACAACAACTACAACTCCTAGAATAAGATAATAACAACTCCTAAACTCTGGATCTGCCTTCTTCAGAACCCCAGGGAGTTTTTATAGGCACCAGGGGAAAGGAGGCTGGGGGACAACCCCTGGCCCAAAGCCTGGGCGCGGCCGCACCCGTAAGGCCGCCGAAACGCGGCCCAGGCCCTGCCAGGGCAGTGCGCGCCCGGCTGCCTGCTGCATCTGGTCTTGTCTGTCCCCTGTCAGGTGGATCTTCTGATTTCTAGATTTGATGCCCTAGGCTGACTAAATCTCCTCTCTAAAGTCAATGGCTACTTTGTAGGCCTTTAATCACCCATTAAATGGTGATTTAGGGTCTTCTTCTTCATTTGCACACCATGGACCTAGGATCAAGCAAGCAAAGCTCTATTAGCAGAATTTTATATCAAATAAATATGCAGATGTGATAAAAATTATGCAAAATTAGAGACTAATCATACTCCCACAGTTATCTTTTGCTCGTCCCGAGCAAAATAAACAAGAGAATTATTACACCGCTTTCGCAGGTGACTCGATTGCACTGAGCATGTGCAATGAGTCTTTGAACCTCTAGGTTCTCCTAGAGGAGGAGTGTTGTCTCCTGAGGGTTTTCAGCGGATTGCACCCACAAAATCCAATAAATGAAAAATGTTAGTTGTAAGCAAAACCTCTTTCAAGAAAAAGAACTTTCAATTATCTAAGTAAAAATGACCGAATAATATAATAATTGGTTCAACCTCATAAGTCCTCCTATACTTTAGCCTTCATAAAAGAAGAAATTATGATTTTTCTTTAAATTTAGAAAGGATCTTGTACTTCTAACTCATTCTGTTATTTTGCTTTAGATAGATATGCATAATGTGTAAGTGTGTTGTGCTTGGGATTTTTCAACTCAACATTGAATATCATTTAATTTTATTAATATTCATCTATTATTCTTGGTTTCATTAGGCTTTCTACTTTACTCATGTAACACATATCAAACCGATGACTCCCAAACCAGATGATTTTTGAGCACCAGGTGGAAAAATACCCCTCAGGTCAAATATGCAAGTAGAGTAGGCCATGAAATCAAGATTTACTTATATATATATATATATATATATATATATATATATATATATATTTATTGTTGTTGTTTTTTTTGGCGTGAGTAATCATGCTTCTTGAGGCACAATTATCCAGCATTTTTTTTCTAGAGTTGTGTCTCTAAATCCCAAGCACATGTGTGTGGTTTATGCATATTCTACTAAGGCTAAATAAAGGGTATAAGTTATTTTTCTTAGCCCTCCCAACTCTTAGTCAAACTCTTAGTCAAACCAATATTACATTTTTATTTAGGTTAAAATAAAGATTCCTTAATAAGTTCCCTTAATTCCTACAACCTTTTGGTATTTTTATAAAGAGTATGAAAATTCTTTTTTCATTCTAGAGATTTTTATTTTATATATATATATATATATATATATATATATATATATATATATATATATATAATATATATATATATATATATATATATATATATATATATATAGTAAAAAGAAAAGGAAAAAGTGAAAGTGTTAGCACCCCCCCACACACCTATCTAATGCATTATCCTCAATGAAAGTCATGTAAATGCAAATGAAATAAATAGGGCGAAGAAATGATGTTACCGCCTTCGTCGACTCAGCCGGCCAAGTGCGAATAGGCGAAAGAAAATGTCCAAAAAAAAAATAGAAGGGTAAGCATATAAACAATAAGTAAAGTTTTTTTTTGTTTTTTTATTTTTAATTATTATATATATATATATTTTTAGTTGCGGTGTGGATGGCTGTGGTTAGGTGTATGATGGGGCAAAAAGAGTCAGCGCACTATCAGCCGGTGATGCAGGCTCAGTGGTCAAAAAAGCCTTCAGTCTTTCCCATTCACTTTGAATTCTGTGTTGTTCGTATGATCGACAATAATCACAGCACCGTGTGGGAAAACGGTGCGCACAATGAACGGTCCAGACCAACGATTCTTCAGCTTCCCCACAAAAATATGAAGCCTAGAGTTGTAAAGCAGAATCTTGTCTCCCGGGGTAAAGTTTTTCCAGTTTATGATCTGATCATGAAAAAGTTTAGTCCTGCTTTTGGTGATCCGAGAATTCTCATAGGCTTCATTCCGTATCTCCTCTAATTCTGAGATCTGTAGTCTTCTTAGCTCACCGGCCTTACCAAGATCAAAATTGAGTTGCTTAATGGCCTATAGGGCACGGTGTTCTAACTCTACAGGTAGATGACAGGCTTTTTCGAATATGATTCTGTAAGGAGACATCCCTAGGACTGTCTTAAAAGCAGTGCGGTAAGCCCACAATGCATCGTTGAGTTTGACCGACCAATCCTTTCGGTTTTGTCCGACAGTCTTTTCCAAAATGAGCTTGATCTGTCGACTGGTGACTTCGACCTGCCCATTTGTCTAGGGATGATATAGAGTAGATAACTTGTGATTGATGGAATATTTTCACATCAGGGCTTCAAAAACTCTATTACAGAAATGTGATCCATTATCACTAGTTATCGATCTGGGGGTGCCAAATCGGGAGAAGATGTTTTCTTTGAGAAATTTGACAACCACTTTATTGTCATTGGTCTTAGTTGGCACAACTTCTACCCATTTAGAGACTTAAACTATAGCAACCAAAATGAACTAGTTGCCGAAGGAATTAGGGAATGGTCCCATGAAGTTGATACCCAAACATAAAAAATTTCACCTTCCGGGATCGGGTTCAGAGGCATCATGTCTCTTCTTGAAATTTTTCCAATCTTCTGACAATTTGCGCATGTCTTGCAAAAGTGAAATGAGTCTTTAAACAAAGTGGGCCAGTAAAACCCACTCTGTAAAACTTTCTTTGCAGTCTTGCGGGGACCGAAGTGTCCTCCGCATGCAAGTTCATGGCAAAAGCTTAGCACACTCCTCTGTTCTTCCTCTAGGATGCATCGTCGAATAATCTAGTCGGGACAATACTTAAAAAGATACGGCTCTTCTTAGAAGAAGTACCGTACTTGGGTAAAGAAGCGACACTGGTCTTGCTTTGTCCAGTCAGCAGGTAATTGTCCAGTGGCCAGGTAATTGACTATGTTCGCATACCAGGGTTCCTTGAAAATAGCCATGATGTGCTCATCTGGAAAATCCTCATTGATCGGAGCTTGTATGATGGGTGAGTTCGGAATTCGTGATAGATGATCAGCGACCACATTTTCTATACCTCATTTTCCCCGAATTTTCAGGTCAAATTCTTGAAGCAAAAGGATCCACCGAATCAGTTAGGCTTTTGCTTCCTTCTTGGTCATGAGGTATTTTAGTACTGAGTAATCCATGAAAATCACCGTCTTCGAGCCTAACAAGTATGGCCGTAACTTCTCTAACGCAAAGACAACGGCCAAGAATTCCTTTTTGGTCGTTGTATAATTCTGTTGAGCGTCATTTAAGGTCCCACTCGAGTAGTAAATCACGTGCTTCCTATTGTCGATGCGCTGTCCTAGAATAGCGCCAATAGCAAAATCAGAGGCATTGCACATAATTTCAAACTGTTGTGCCCAATTAGGAGCAGAAATAATAGGCGCAGAAATAAGTTCTTACTTAAGCTTCCCCCATGACTTGAAACATTCATCGTTAAAATCAAAGGGCACGTCTTTTGTGAGCAGGTTGGTTAAGGGCCTAGCGATTTTGCTAAAATCCTTAATGAACTGTCGGTAGAACCCAACATGCCCTATAAAGGATCTAATATCCTTGATGCTTTTGGGTGGTGGAAACTTAGCAATTACTTCTAGTTTGGCCTTGTTCACTTCAATTCCTCTCCTAGAAATCTCATGGCCTAAGACAATCCCCGTCTCACCATGAAGTGACATTTCTCTCAGTTCAGAGTTAGGTTCTTTTCCTTACATCTTTGCAGAACCAACTCAAGATAATGAAGACATTGTTCAAATGAATCTCTGTAGATGGAGAAGTCATCCATGAAAATCTCAAGAAAACGTTCCACCAATTCAGAGAACAAACTGAGCATACACCGTTGGAATGTTGCGGGAGCATTGCACAATCCAAAGGGCATGCGTCGATAAGCGAAGGTTTCGAACGAGCAGGTGAACGTGGTCTTTTCCTGGTCTTCTGCAGCAATAGGATTTGATTGTATCCCGAGTACCCATCTAGGAAGCAATAGTACTCGTGTCCATCCAGACGTTCAAGCATTTGGTCAATGAAGGGTTGCGGGAAGTGGCCTTTACGGGTGGCTGCATTCAACTTTCTATAGTCGATACAAACACGAACCTTGGTAGGCAGTCTTGTTTGTACCAACTCTTTTTGCTTATTTTCAACCACCGTAAAGCCAGCTTTCTTCGGGACCGCATGAACAGGGCTAACCCATTGGCTATCAGAAATGGAATAAATGATCCCATTATCTAATAGTATTAAAATTTTGGCTTTTACTGCCTCTTGCATAAGTGGGTTAAGCCTGCGTTGTGGGTCCCTCCTGGGAGTTGCTTCATTGGTTAAATGAATTCTATGTTGAACTATTGCTAGACTTATCCCTTTGATATCCTTCATCGTCCATCCAATGGCTTCCCTATGTCTTTTCAGAAAGACATTAAGTTGTCCTCTTGTTGCTCAATCAGGTGGGATGCTATGATGACTGGAAAGGTTTCTTTTTCGCCCAGGTAGGCATACTTGAGGTGTTCAGGTAAGGCTTTTAGCTCTAGGGAAGGTGTTGCTTCATTGGAGGCAATCTCCGGACTTGCAATCCTATGATGAGGTATACTTGGGCTTGACGGCCAGTCCACTGCCGAATCCACGATCTGGTCTAGATTAAAATTCTCAGACTCCAGTTCAAACTCTGCCTCTGTTTCTATCTCCATGCTTTTCTCATGCTCACTGGTCAGATTTTCAATAGAATTGACCTTAAAAGTCTGATCATTGATATCCCTGGGTTGTCTTCCAAGATTGAAGACATTGACTTCCTTCGTCATGTCTCCAAAGGTCAATCGCATGGGCCTGTTCCTACAGTTAACTATGGCATTGGCTGTAGCAAGGAATGGGCGTCCTAAGATGACCGGAGTTTGAGATCGCAGATTTGACATAGGTTGGGTCTCAAGCACAATGAAGTCAACGGGGTAGATGAAATCCTCGACCCGGATAAGGACATCTGTAATTTCTCCCTTCGAGACTTTCACAGATCGGTCAGCTAACTGAATGGTGACTCGAGTTGGATTCAGCTCGTCCAACCCAAGTTGTATGTATACTGAGAGAGGTAGCAAGTTGATACTTGCTCCCAGGTCAGGAGTGCTCTGCTAATTTCTATTTGCCCTATAGTGCAGGAAATTGTGGGACATCCGGGGTCTTTGTACTTCACCGGAATGGGACCAGACAGAATTTCGCTTATATTGGTTGTCAAGAATACTTTCTTGGACACATTTGTCTTTCTCTTCTTTGTACACATATCCTTAAGAAATTTTGCATAAGTTGGGACTTGTTGATAGCGTCAAGAAGAGGCACATTCAGTTTGACCTGGTTAAACATCTCAAGTATCTTCTCCATGTGCATATTCTTGTTATTGTTCCTAAACCTATTGGGAAAGAGTGCTACAGGCTTATGAACTTGTTCAGCAGCTTTATCCTCGTCAGATGTTTGAGGAGCAGATTGGGAGGAACTAGCAGAGGTGGAGGCTGGAGTAGGATCAATGTGGACAGGATTTTTTTGTTGGTAGACCTGGTTGTCCACCTTCTTTCCAGATCAAAGTGTGTGAATAGCATTGCACTGGTTGATCGAAGGATCCTGAATTTCACACGCTTGATTGGAGTTTTTAGGGTTAACTAGCAGCTGACTAGGTAAAGTACCCTTTGGTCTTTCACTTAGAGAGCTAGCTAACTGACTCATTTGCATTTCCAATCTCGATATAGCCTGTGAATGGTTGCTCAGCGTTTGTCCCTGATTTTGCATGAAAGCAGTTTGGGACTTCATAAAAGCTTCCATGCTCTCCTCCAATTTACTGAATTTCTTTTCCATTGGTGAACTTTGGGAGGAGGAAGATGGAGCTTGATTGGGAAAATTTGGTGGAGGACTGGGATGGTGAAAATTGTTGGAGAAATTAGGCCTGGGAGGATTATTCTGGGCCAAGAGAAATTTGGGTGATTCCTCCAACCGGGATTGTATGTTTGCGAGTAGGGATTGTGTTGCGGCCATGAGTAGGCCGCATTCATATGTTCCGGTGGCACTTGCTGAGTATGAAAAAAGGGCACTCTTCAAGGACATGGTTTGGTGCCTGACAGTATGAACAACCCGGATTGTGAATTGGTGATGGGTTGATTTGGTTGACATTGGCTGGCTCCTTTGTTTCTAGAGCCTCTATTCTCCTCATTAGGGTTGTAATCTTAGCTTCTGCAACTATGGATGATTCTAGAGATAGGAGCCCCCTCATGAAGCTATAGATTGTGAATTTCTTGATTTTTTCGAGGCTGGCTCCCATTGCAGGGTTTTCTCAACTAAATCATCAAATAAATCCCAACCATGATTCTCATCCTTTTTCAAGAACCCTCCCTGACACATGGTTTCTAACAGGGTTTTCGTTTGATAATCTAAACCATCGTAGAGAATCTGGCACTGACGCCATTTCTCCACACCGTGATGAGGGCACTGAGCTAGGAGATATTTGAATCGCTCAAAGTATTTTCAAAATGGCTCACTCGGTTCTTTCCTGAACTGCATGATATTCTTTCTAATGAGGGCAGTTTTGTGAATTGGGTAGAATTTCTTCAAGAAGGCCTTGACGAAATTATCCCACATTGTAACTGAATCTGCCGCCAAACTGTACAACTATTTTTTAGCTAGGTCCTTTAGGGAAAGGGGATGAAACATAACCTAACGGCATCGTCTCCTAACTAGGGAATACGCATCATAAGGCACACTTCTTCAAATTCCCTAACAAAGAAGTATGCGTCCTCTGATTCTAAATCATGAAACTTTGGAAGAATGTTGATAAATTGAGCCTTTAATTCAAAATTATTTCCATTTGCCTTAGGTAGTTTTATACAAGATGGTAATGAGGTTCTAATCGGGTAAAACCTGTCCTGAAGTGACGCCATCACCGGTTCTGGATGCAAGGGTAGAGAAGTGTTTCTAGTTAATCTGAAAGTTACAGGATCTCTCACCCACTCTTGCATGCAGCACACCACAAACAACGTAAAGAAAACAAACAATCAAAAAGAATAAAATAAACAAACAAAAGAAAGAAAAACAACCACAAAGCCTTAGTCTAAGTACCTAGACCTAGACGACTCCTAACTGGTCGATTCTCCAAGGGAGGTTGTTGCAGGAGCTCGACTACGAGCTAATCGGCCAGGAAAGGGCAAAACTCAGTGGGAGGTATCCGGGCGTGAGCCACGGGCCTTAATTACGCCAAACCACGGAGCTTTCGAGGCTTTGCCTCTCAATCCACTTTTCTTAGACACCGATTTTACAGGAGTATAGTTCTTGCAATTTTCACTCTCGGTTAATCTCTTAGTGAGTCCTAGATGTCCCTAGGGCCAACGTCTATCAATTTTTAGTTAAGACTTGGGATAGTGTGAGTGCACTTGGAGATGATTTTTGGGCTAAGGAAGAGTGATGAAATTCCCACCTTATCTTGTTTATTTGAGATTTTGCCCTTAATGTCAATTGTGCAAGTGTACAATTTATTCACAACAAGATAATACTCAAAGCCATAAATCACTCCAAAATGTTGGTCCTATTCTATATGAATACACACGTAACTTTTCTCCAGCACTCTTCAACAGAAATTGAAATGAATTGAAATAGACATGTGCCCTAATTGCAAGAGTCTAATCCAACTTTCAATTAAGCAACAAGTGGATTTCTGTTGAGTTTATTACACATGTATAAGGTGAAGCATTTAAGGGAACTAAAAAAATTTGAGAAAGCAATTTGAGCGGCTTTCGGCAACCCTGCAGAAGAGTTTTGTTAGTACTTCAATCAGAGAAACTCACTTTTACACGAATTTTCTGAGGGCAAATGAATCCTCGTGCAATGTCTTTGGCCACCACTTTCGCTTCCTGTTATAGTGAGCTCCTTAGTACTTCTCCTACACACAAGAACAAAGAAAAATCTTTAGTGTTGAACAATAAAGTCGTTCCCTCCTCGGCAACGACGCCAAAATTTGATCGGCAAAAAGCAAGTACAAAAATAAGTAAAGGAATGTGGGTTGATGTTACTGCTTTTATGATTCTTCCGTAGTAGCAAAGTGGCTCTACGGGTCGAATCCACAAGGAGGGAGAGCAATGAAAGCTTGATGCGGCTTCATTGTTTAAGAAAAGAGAAAGTTCTTTGTTTCAAATGAAGAATTTGAAAAAGAAAATAAGTTGGTTTCAAAGATTGCTTAGAATGATTTGGTGGTTTGTAAAAGTGATTTTTCTAGATGGTAAAAGCGCATGGCTAACTTTCTACTAAGTGCTCCCACTAATCTCTAACTTCTTGAAGATGTAGCCTCATGATGGATCATAGGCAAGCATAACCCTTATGCATAGGAACTATTCATGTGAAAATCGAGTGAAAGTTCTTCCTTTAACTTAGCTTTACATGGCAAAAACTCGGACATTATCTTATCAAGATCCAATAGAAGGCGAGAATAAGGGAAGACACAAGTATACTAATGGTATCAGCAAAGTTAAACGGAAAATTTCTACTTACAAGACAAGAAAAGTTTATAGATTATCAAAAACCCGTTAAGCATGAAATATAAGAAAGCTAATACTTGTAGATAAGTTAGAGTTAGAACCCTCATCTTAAGATGTCATAGCTCTCATTTGCACTAGGCTTGTTTGACGCTATTAACTCATTTGGATTATCAATCAAGTTGTTAGAGATTGGTGGGTTAGTAGTTAGTTAGCCATGCAATGAAAGAGTTAGTTAGACATGGTAGTAAAAGAAACAACAAGAGTTAAGTGGTAAAGAGAAAAGGAGTTACACAACAACAAGTAAAAGCAAATGAAAAAATACCAAGTAATTGGAAAGAAGAAAGAGAAGCAGTTACTTATATTAGATTGTCACCTTCAAATACAACTTTTACACACTCTCTCTCTTTCACTCTAATGACTAAAATAAAACTAGAAGAAGAAGGAAACTATAACAACTCCTAAACTCTGGATAATAACAACTCCTAAACTCAGGATCTTCCCTTCTTCAGAAACCCAGGGGGGTTTTATAGGCACCAGGGGAAAGGGGGCCAAGGGTTGATGGCCCAAAGCCCGGGCGCGACCGCGCCCGTACGGCCGCGAAAACGCAGCCTGGACCCCGTTTCCGCGGCCCTGCCGGGGCGGCGCGCGCCCGGCCGCCTGCTGCGTCTGCTCTTGTCTGTCCCCTGTCTGGTGGATCTTCTGATTTCTGGATTTGATGCCATGGGCTAACAAATCTCCTCTTTAAGGTCAATGGCTGCTTGGTAGGCCTTTAATCACCCATTAAATGGTGATTTAGGGTCTTCTTCTTCATTTACACCCCATGGACCTAGGATCAAGCAAGCAAAGCTTTATTAGCAGAATTTTATATCAAATAATATGCGGATGTGATAAATTATACAAAATTAGAGACTAATCAGTATTCAATCAGATTTCTATCATGTTCTATATATCAGGTGGGTAGAGTCAGTCAGTACTAAAGTCAGGTGTCCAACCAGGTCAGTGTAACATTGGGTGTCCAACATACATACATGTATCAGGCAAAGATAATCAGTTATAGTACATTATTATTTATTATGCCGATCGGTCACATATATTGCATATATTGTCACATTACCATATTTATTATCTAAATAAATCATATTAATAAGTCCTATTTTTCTTTATAAAATGCAGGCCCATTGCTAAAGGATAGGAAAGAGAAACGAGCCAAAAGCCCATCAAATTCAGATTTAATTCAGATTTAATTCAAAATCAGGAAATCAGGGCAGATCATGGCAAATCAGAGAGGTTGAAAACCGGTTAAAATGAATCTTCTCAAATCAAGTGGTTATAGCCAAAAATCAAAGGCTATTTCATCAAATCCTGGAACTAAAACGGGAAAACCAGCAGGAGATAAAGGGGAATCACCAAACGAGCGAGACCCACCAACCTGGTGTGGCCACCTGCCACACCAAGGCTGCGGAAACGCGGCCATAGCCACGTGTTCGCGGCTTGTTAAGGTTTGTTGGGGGAGTGTTTGCTCCCCCTATCTTCGTACGACCTCCCATGTTTGGTTTTTGCCTATAAATACTGTATTTTCAGAGAAAAGGGGACCGAAAATTAGTTTAAGTTTTTCTCTTTATTTTTAAGGTTTAGGCTCTTTGTTAGATAGTTTAGAAGTTGTATCCCTCTTTTCTAATTTATAGTTTAGTTTAAATACCAGTGAGAGAGAGGAATAGAGTGATTGTAATCTGAAGATTGAAGTGGCATCATTAAAAGGATCAAGCTTTCTCTTCTTCCACTCCTATTCACGGGTATGTCTTGCTTTATTTATATGTCTTGTTTTTCATCTTTTATGAGTAGCTAAATTTATTTTCTGGGCTTACTATTGTCCCTCTCTTCGATCCCTCTTATTTTTTAATGGCTTTGATGTAAGGACCCAATGGAATCATATGCATGCCTAAACTAAGTCTTTCTTCTTTGAAAGTGTTCTTGAAGGCACATGAGGATGGGTTTGGATTTCTAAACTTCTTCTTCTTTTAAAAAACATCACTTGAACTTATTTTTATTTCATACTTGAAAGAGTTAATGATTTAACATTCAATTCAAGATGATTTCTTAAGAAAAAGAGTTAACTTTTCCAAACTATCTTATTTGCTTTGCTTTAAACTTTCTAAACTCAAGCTTAAAGTTTTTGCCTATGATCTGTTGACACTTTAAAAAAGACAAGATTCCTGACTGGCCTGAACAATGTCTAACTTGTTGACATTTATAAAAGACAAGTGACAGACAAGCTGACGACCAGTTCTGTACCCATCTTCGAGGGATAAATCAGCGATTTGGACTCTACTGATCCAGTGAAGCAGACAGTGAGCCCAGATTGTCTTTGAAGAGACCTAAGCAGGTCTAATATGCTGAGTTAGCTCAATACTTGGCATCACATGAGCCCAAGGGGATAGCCTCGCCTGAGAGGCTAAGTTTGTCCAACTTCGCCTTGAAGTCGTTCAAAGCTCTATCGGAGAGCTAACTTACAGCTTCGCCTGAAGTGCTCAGTTAACTCCGCAGAGAGTTAGCTTCGCTCGAAGTCATATGCAACCGCGCAGAAGGATGGTAGCTTCGCCACAGATGTTTATCCAGCTCCGCAGAAGAGCTTTCTTCTGACTTCACCAGATGCTCCTTCCAGCTCCGCTATGAGCTCAGCATGGGCAGCTCCGCTGCGGGTCTGTTATGGTCAACCTTTGACCAATCAAATCTCCAGATGAGATCAAATCTCTTCAAGATCAAATCTAATCAAGATCAAATCTGAGATCAAATTTGGTAGTTGTTTATCATAATCACTTGACTCTCTTAGAACAAGTAAGAAGATCAGGGGAGATCTTTCAATTATTTGGAAAGAATCAAAACAGATCAGGAGATCGATGCTACCTGCTATTCCTAGCTTCGCAGAAGCCAATTCTAGCCTCGCAGCAAGGCTACTTTCCAGATTTAAACAGATTGACTCAATCTGTTCCCAGATTTTGAAGGGACAATTATACCCCTGCTCTCCCCTATAAATAGCCCACCAGGGGTACATGGAAAAAAGGGCACGCACGCAAGGAGAAAAAGACACACACGCACACAGGCAAAGAGACGCACAGAGAGAGACGGCTAAACAGAGATCTATTCTCTTGCTTCCAAGAATTCAGAGAACTACTTCTCTAATCAGGGTGTTGATACCCTAAGATCTTCCTCCCTCTCAAGGAATCTCCAGAACCAGGCGAGAAGGAATTCCCAAGTGGAGGCAGTTTGAGAAGTAACAAGAGGGTTCTACCAACCTTCTATTCTCCGATTTCCCGAACCAGGCGAGAAGGGAATCCCATCAATCACATCGTCAAAGGGACAAAGTGGTCGCGCGCTGACCAGACTCCTATCGGCACACTTCTCCAGAATCTCAGAGGAGATCTACTTGTAATCTTTTTAGAATACTTGTAATTTAGCTCCTCGACCCTTTTTTGTAAGTTTTCCCTTTTACAAAATCAATGAAAAATAAGATGCGACTCCGCTGGGGAACGATTTCTCCACTTATGAGAATCAAGTGTCGCAATGCGACGAAAAGACCTTCGGGTCTATTCCTGAATTCAAGGAAGCCAGTGTAGCCAGATCCCCTCTGGCTAAATCTTTGAAGCCAGTCTCTGTGAAGACAGAGGAGGCTCTCTGCGAGCCTACCATGGTCCTCTGGCGCAACAAGGAAGCAGGCCCGTAATGCAAAAATCAGAATCTTGAACCTGTTACCTTCGAAAACCTAGTCATCCACTTCGACCAAGAAAAATTCGAAGAATTCCTCTCTGGGGATGGTCCAATGCTCCATGCACGAAAGCATAGAAAGGTCTCCATGGCCAAAGTTTCGGAGCAGAAACCGGAAGCAGAATCCTTCCAACACCTCTCAGCCTCGCGTGTGGCTAGTCAGGTTCCCTGCGAACCTAAGTCTCCTTTGTCAAAGCAGATGTGGAGGCCAAAGCAGAAGGCTCTGTATGAAGCCTCAATTGTAGCTGCGCCACAAGTTTATCTCTCTCGCGAAGAAAAGGCAAGATGCCTGCCTGTTTCGTCCAGACTGTCAGCCGCGAAGTCACGACGACCATGCCTTCGCCTAATTCAGGAGCAGTAACTCCTCGTGCTAGCCTCGTTCTTATGAGCGAAGCTACTGTACCTCAGGGTATGCAGGATGTTCGCAGCAACATAGCGGATAAAGCACCACAGCGTGCCTCGCTCCCCAGTTCATCAAGCGCTAAGCTCGCCCTTTGCAGCGAAGCTAAGGGATTGCCCCTAAGTGCTGATAGCGGTGCTTATGCAGCTTCAGCGCCCAAGGGCATTTCCAAAGCTTTTAGCCGCGAAGCTAGAGCTAAATTACTATTTAGTGCTAATTATCTCCGCGGTGATAAAAAGAACAGGACGTCATCCTATGAGCAATCCAACAGAGCCTCTGCTCTGGATCGTTTAGGCCCGACTGGGTCCGACTTGCGGGAATTCTTGACAAGCAAACGGAAGTCGAAATCTTTCCAAACTTCTCCTTCCTATTGTCACCAAGTGGGTGTCAGTTGGTGATCGAGGCTAAACCTGCACAAAAAATACGGAATTACAGAATTTAAGATTAGGATGTGCAAGTGCTCAATTCTTCCGCTATAGCAAGTGGCTATGCGGGTCGTGATACACAAGGAGGGTTTTGCGATAGAAGCGTTTACGTTCTTTATTGAAATCTTAAGGAAAACCAAACGAGAGTTCTTCTTTGTTTTTAAGTTAAGAAAGTAAGAAAAGAAAGTATGTTAAAATTAGAAGAAAATGAGAGATGAAGAAGATGGAAAAAATCAGAAAACGAAGAAAGCGATTATGTACAAATGAATATTTACAAAGAAAGGGGAAAGAAGAGTGAAAACGATTTGGAAGAGGTGGTGATCTATACTAAAGAAATAAAGGAAAAGAAAGAAAGACAATTACTTACCTTCTTTTTACCAAAATCTTACCTTGAGTCTTCAGCGACGATTTTACCTTGAAGTGGAGGCATTCAGCGCATAGCCCATAAGATTTGAGTATTGGTCTCTTCCACATTACATCATCAAGACTACTTCAAGAATGAAATGATACAGAGAGAGACTCCATTCCATCGACATGAGCTATCGGTGGCACTCGCAACGGCAAGGCTCTTTTGATGCTTTTAGACTCACTTGGAAGACAATTTGTACCAAAAGAAGAGTAAAGTAGAAAAGAAGAAGACGAAGAACACTAAAAAGAAGTACATACAAAGAAAGAACAAAGATTCGATTTCATAACAGTCAAAGAAAAGAAAGAAAACCTTACACCATTGTCACTATAGCTCAAGCTTCATTCTTGTTCTTCGATGAAAGTCGATCTCCTCTGAATTACATAAATAAAAATTACAATTACATGAACAAGAAAAACAAAAACCTAAACTAAAAATGAAAAACTTGTCTAAATCCTAACTCTGCATTGGCGTCCATTTTTAGTGCACATACTGGCCTTTTATAGGCAAAAAACCCAACCATCAGGATCCCGGGGAGATCGGGGGAGCAAACGCTCCCCCTAACTCCCCAACTATGCCGCAGAAACGCGGCAAGGGCCGCGTTTCCACGGCCAGGGTGTGGCCATCTTGCCGCGTTTCCGCGGCCAGGGTGTGGCCAGATGGCCACACCCTGTTGGTGGGTCTCTCTGGGAGTTCCTTCTGCCTTATCTTCAGTTAGTTTCTTCGTTTGGGTCCAGGATTCTGACGAAATGGCCTTGGATTCTTGGCTTTACCGATCGATTCTGAGAGGATTCTTCTCAACCGGTTTTCAACCTCTTGATTTTGTCCTGATTCAGTGAGCTCGAATTAACTCTGATTTAATTCAGAATTTTGGTGGGCTTTGGGCTCATTTCTCTTCATCTCCTTAAAGATTGGGCCTGCAAATAAATTTAGCATTTAATTAGGACAATGCAGGCTTTTATTCTAAAATAAGTATGGACATATGATATTAAATATGCAACATTAGCGACCAATCACACCCCCATACCTATCTTTTGCTCGTCCTCGAGCAAAACAACTAAACTATACTAAGGATTATTAGACCACTTTCGCAGGTCACGTGATTGCGCTGAGCATGTGCAACAAGCCGTTAAACCTCTAGGTTTCCCCTAGAGGACGAGTTTTGTCTCGTGAGGGTTTTCAGCGGATTACACCCACAAAATCCATAAAGAAAGAGAAATAAAGGTTAGTATTTTCGAAAGGCATTTTGAAAGAGAAAAATATTTGAAATATAATTATAAGATCTAAGCAATCTATAAGTTATAGGAAGACTGAATTTTTCATTCCTAAACTTAGTCTCTATTCAAAAATTTGTTATCAATCAAGTAAGGAGTCAAATTGTACTTCTCATCTAGTATATTACTTTACCCTAAGTCATATGCACCTTGTGATTGTGAAAATTTTAACTAAGGGTTCATTAAATCTAACTCTTATGCCTTATTTATATATATATATATATATATATATATATATATATATATATATATATATATATATATATATATATATATGGTGGTGGCATCATTCCTTAGTTCTATTAGGCTTTCTAATCTGCCCATGTAACGAGCCTTTAATCGATGACTCCCAAACCAAACGGTCTTAGGACACTGGGTGAGAAAACACCCCAAGGACTTAAGGACTCGAGCAAACAAGGCCACAAAACTAAGGATTTATTATATGAACCACTTTTAGGCGTGAATACTTATGCTTTATTAGGCACAAATACCCAGCTTAATCAGAGGATTTTATATATTTTTTTCTTAAACTTATCTAATCATCTTTCGCATAAATACTAAGGCTTGCTTAGGCCAAAGCACCTAGCTAATCAATAATTAGATTTATTTATCTTTTTTTCTTTTTTTTTCAAACTTATCTAATTATCTTTCGCATAAATACTAAGGCTTGCTTAGGCCAAAGCACCTAGCTAATCAATAATTAGATTTGTTTATTATTATTTTTTTAATATATATTTTATAAGGCATAAAAATCTTTGTTTTTGAACCCTAAGTGTGTAAGTGTATGAAGTGTGCATATTTCATCAAGGTAAAGATCAAGACTAAATTACTTTGACAAATTTTCTTCCTAACCCTAAAAATCAAACAAATAATCATATTTTGACCAAGTATAAGAAATCCGAATTTAGATTTTCCTATTCCTTAAAATTAACTTAATTTCTTACAAAAATATGTTAAAATTATTTCTATTTTCAAAAAGTTTTTAATAAAAAGAAAGCCTAAGCTATGTCAGACCCTCCCCCACACCTATCTCATGCATTGTCCTCAATGTATGAATTAATGCATAGATGCATGAAAAAGAAGAAAGGGAAGGAAAATGTTACCTTAAGGTGGTGGTTCTAGTGGTGGTCTGATTGGTCCACGAAATGCGGCCCAATCAACTTTTCTTGGGCTCGGAGGAACCCACCAGAAATATCTTTAATATAACCCATTAAAAAGATTTGTCCATAAAGGATTTTTATTAAGTATTTGACCCTATCTAATTTTCATATTCCATAACTAATTTCGGAGTCAAATTTGTCAACCACCTCGTCCCAGAATGGAGTATGAAATGATAGAACGGTTGACTTGGGCTCAGGAAGGACAGGAACTAATACCGACTCAGGAAGGTGACTTAAGTGAAGTAAAGGTTCAGGAGTCGAAATTGGTTCAAGAAGCGGGTCCAAGTCAAGAAGTTGAAACTCAAGTCCACATGTATTTTCTAACAATGGGATGTGACCTAATTTGGGTGATTCCAGTTCAGGAATGATAGGTGGAGGAATCAAAACTGACTCTAAAATATTACTCAAGTTTGGTAACACAACAGGAGTCAATATTGATTCAGAAAGTTGAACTGGATCACAGATATGAGAATCTAGGTCACATATCTCATTGAGTTCAATATCAAAAAATTGAGAACTTGCCAATTGTCAATAGGATTTTAAAATTTGTATAATTGGTCAAGTTCAATATGATCCTCAAAGATGGGGGATTCAATTTCATGATGAATAGGCATAGGATCCAACATTGACTCGGGGAAAAGATCGAAATCAGGTGAAGATACTGGAGTCATAATCGAATTAGGAAGTAGAATTGAATCACTAAGTTGGGATTCAGGATCATATTCATTTTCAAGTTCTATTTCAGGAAAAGGAAAACTTGCTAAATTGTCAATATCTTTTCAAAATTTAGAGTTTGGGCAAGTTCAAATGGTTGTTCTGAAATGGAATCTTGATTTCCAAAACTACATGACTCTTCGGCTCTAACAAAATGGTTAGTGACATCAGAACTGGTCCAACGGTGAGAACGTAGAGATTCGACCATCATATCTATGTCATGATTACGAGCATTTTGAGCATGAGTCATGGCTTCTAGCATCTTTTCATAGTTGATGGGTTCATTGTCTTGTTGAAAAGATGAAGAGTTATTTTGGAAGTGGTAGTGAAATTGTGAGTCCATCAGATTTTGTGATTGTTGTTTGGACTCACGCATACTCCTTTCCAAAATTGATGGTTTCCTATTTTGGACGGGTGGAACTGAGTATGAATCTTGAAAATATTGTGGACTAGGTAGAAAAGGAGGACAAGTTGGTTGATAATTATGCTCGGGGGAGGTGAATCCCCACTGACTCAGTGAAGAGTTGAAATTATTATAGACATTATAGTTATTAGATGGGGGACATGGGTTATATTGATTCGGATAAGACCAATCCGGCACACTAGGTTGGTTAAAGTCAAGATATGCCGGGTTGGTAATATCCGAAAATGAACTCGGTGTGTAATATGGATTATTATTAAAGTTGAAAAAATTATTATTATAAGCCATGTCACACAATAGAATACACACAAAAAAGAAAGAAAAGCAAACAAATAAACAAACAAGAAAGAAAAATTCTAACCTAAATTAGGGTAGACCTAGACCTAGACGACTCCTAACTGGTTAGACTGTCCACTGGAGGTTTAATGTAGACTTTGACCACAAGCTAATCAGCCAGGTCAGGGCAAGATTGGTGGGAGGTTTTCCGTCAAAGACGTTCCTTAATTAAATAACCACCAATCTTTGGGCTTTCGGCCCTTAATCCCTTTCCTAGACACTGATATGGCAAGAGTTAAGTTCCAACACCTTTCCCCCTTAGGATAATCTCCTAATTGAGTCCGAGATGTCCCTAGGGCCAACGTCCACTCATTTTAAGTTAGGCTTGGGTTAGTGAGTGCTTGGATTCTGATTTTTGGGCTAAGGAAGGGTGATTAAATCCCCACCTTATCTTGTTAATGGGTGGTGCCCTTAAAATCAGTTTTTGTGCAAGTATACAAGATAAATAAGATGCACTCAAAGCGATATAAATCAACCAAGAGATAGTCCTATTCTAGATGCAATGCGTACATACCTTGCTCCAGCACTCTTCAACAGTAAAGTAAAGGAATTGAAAAGACACGTGCCTAAGATGCAAACGTCTAATCAATTTTTTAACTTTTTCAACAAACTTTTTACTGTTGGTTTATTAGCAGGTTATGGTGATGGCATATAGGAAATAAAGTTGCAGGAAGCTAAGTTTTTGCAAAGCAAGAAACCCTGCACAAAACCTGTTAGTAGTCAACTCTTCTTTACCGCGGATCCGCGACTTTGGCCGTGCAAACGCGGCAAATCAGAGGGCCCTTGTCTCTGCTTTCTACAGCAGAGGCCCAAGACCACTTATGTGTTACTGCAATCTTCTTTCCTGCTTTGCTTGCCCTGTAACCTGCAACAGAGAAGAAAATTCGTTTTAGTTCTAAAAAAAAATTTCAATAAAATTCAGATTTCAATAAAAACGTTACCCTCCCCGGCAACGGCGCCAAAATTTGATCGAGGCTAAGCCTGCACAAAAAATACGGAATTACAGAACTTAAGATTAGGATGTGCAAGTGCTCAATTCTTCTGCTATAGCAAGTGGCTATGCGGGTCGTGATCCACAAGGAGGTTTTGCGATAGAAGCGTTTACGTTCTTTATTGAAATCTTAAGGAAAACCAAACGAGAGTTCTTCTTTGTTTTTAAGTTAAGAAAGTAAGAAAAGAAAGTATGTTAAATTAGAAGAAAATGAGAGATGAAGAAGATGGAAAAAATCAGAAAACGAAGAAAGCGATTATGTACAAATGAATATTTACAAAGAAAGGGGAAAGAAGAGTGAAAACGATTTGGAAGAGGTGGTGATCTATACTAAAGAAATAAAGGAAAAGAAAGAAAGACAATTACTTACCTTCTTTTTACCAAAAGCTTACCTTGAGTCTTCAGCGACGATTTTACCTTGAAGTGAAGGCATTCAGCGCTAGCCCATAAGATTTGAGTATTGGTCTCTTCCACATTACATCATCAAGACTACTTCAAGAATGAAATGATACAGAGAGAGACTCCATTCCATCGTCATGAACTATCGGTGGCACTCGCAATGGCAAGGCTCTTTCGATGCTTTTAGACTCACTTGGAAGACAATTTGTACCAAAAGAAGAGTAAAGTAGAAAAGAAGAAGACGAAGAACACTATAAAGAAGTACATACAAAGAAAGAACAAAGATTCGATTTCATAACAATCAAAGAAAAGAAAGAAAACCTTACACCATTGTCACTATAGCTCAAGCTTCATTCTTATTCTTCAATGAAAGTCGATCTCCTCTGAATTACATAAATAAAAATTACAATTACATGAACAAGAAAAACAAAACCTAAACTAAGAAATGAAAAACTAGTCTAAATCCTAACTCTGCATTGGCGTCCATTTTTAGTGCACATACTGGCCTTTTATAGGCAAAAAACCCAACCATCAGGATCCCGGGAAGATCGGGGGAGCAAACGCTCCCCCTAACTCCCCAACTATGCCACGGAAACACGGCAAGGGCCGCGTTTCCGCGGCTAGGGTGTGGCCAGATGGCCACACCCTGTTGGTGGGTCTCTCTGGGAGTTCCTTCTGCCTTTATCTTCAGTTGGTTTCTTCGTTTGGGTCCAGGATTCTGACGAAATGGCCTTGGATTCTTGGCTTTAACCGATCGATTCTGAGAGGATTCTTCTCAACCGTTTTCAACCTCTTGATTTTACCCTGATTCAGTGAGCTCGAATTAACTCTGATTTAATTCAGAATTTTGGTGGGCTTTGGGCTCATTTCTCTTCATCTCCTTTAAGATTGGGCCTGCAAATAAATTTAACATTTAATTAGGACAATGCAGGCTTTTATTCTAAAATAAGTATGGACATATGATATTAAATATGCAACATTAGCGACCAATCAGTTGGTAACAGTCCACTCAGTCCATTGCCGGCTAAGACCATTCCCCGCCACTCCTCCAGGCCGACGATCAGTTTTTGATCGACTCTCGGTGCAAGCTCCGGTAAAACATCGCAAAAGGAGCATGTCACGAGATCTTCCCTCTGCATCCGTTAACATGATCGGAAGAGGACGAGAGCTGCGCAGGGGCAGACGAGCATCCCACGATACTTCCTACAGTTCCCCAGATCCAGATTATAGCCCAGGACTGGGCGAAGTCTTGGTACATGAAGAAGGTGTCTTCCGGAATACTAGATCTAGGGTTGCAATACCCTACAGTTATAAACAGCTATCTTCCTCAACTGCAGTAACCTCACCAGAACCAATAAGAGGATTAGTCCAATGGTCTGATGGAGAGGACAAAAACACTGGGTATGCCTCTTCGGCGACAGTCAGCTCAGTGCGAACGGATAGAGTATCAGTGAATATGGCTGATAACGGTAATGATGACCTTCGTCGATGATTGGAAGCTCAGGAGCAAACTTTCAAGACCCAGCAAAAAGCTTTGGACAACATCCAACAGATGCTCGCTCAACTCCTCAATAACCGGAATAACAATGATACCAAGAGTAACCACGATGAGGAAGAATATCTTACCAATGAACAGCTAAGGACGGAGAAGGCAAAGGAGGGTTCTTCTTTGGACGCTGAAGTCCTTAAAGGCATCCAAGCTCAAATCGCATCCCTAGCTCAGAGGGATGAACTAAAGAAAGTAGGGGCAGTCCGTCCTTACCCGCTGGAATGGGATTCAGTACCATATCCATCAAAGTTCAAACCACTAACGTTACATACGTACGATGGTAAGAGCTCGCCAAACCAGCACATCTACTATTTTTGGTCTCAGACCGGTAACATTATAGACAATGATGTCATCATGGCTAGGCTATTTATTGGCACTTTAAAGGGGGTAGCGTTCGACTGGTTCTGAAGTCTCCTCCGGGCTCTGTCAATTCTTGGATTGACCTGAAAACCTGATTTCTTTCTCGTTTCAATGAAGATGATACCGAGGTAATTATGGATAAACTCCTCTCTACTGTACAGAAGAAGGGCGAATCTGTACGTGACTACATCGAGCGATTCAGAAACTTGTCTCTGATGTGCCCAGCAGGAATGCCATTACCCATGCTCTTACAGACATGCAGGCATAACTTCTTGGACCAAGTAAAAATTCGCATGGGGGCTGTCAAAGCCCATACCTAGAAAAAACTGGTCGAGCAAGCTGAGATAGCTGAAACGTTGGCTAAAAAGTTCGAACCATCTACCCCTAAAGGCAAATGGGGTATGAATAATAAAGGACGTGGCGACATGGCGCAGTCTTCTCAAGCCAAAGGGAAAGAGACTATGTCCGTAGAATTGTCAGGGGATGTTTAGTCGAAGGCCAAGAAGAGCGGCTTCAATAATCAGGAGTCTAATTTTCCTCCGAAACAATACTCCTTCAAAGACGATCAAGTGGTCACAATATTCTATTTACTCTACAAAGGGAATAAATTGAAGCTGCCGGATGCTCGACATCCTAATGAAATAGGACACACGAACGATCCCAAATACTGTCTCTTTCATAGGATGATTCATTATCCTACCGACAAGTGCTTTATCCTCAAGGACAGAATTCAAGCTTTGGTCAACACCGGAGTCCTGACGTTGAAGTCAGAGCAAAAGAAAGTCACAGCAAACATGGTGACCCTCGAGTTTGGCAAAACCCCAAAGGTCACAGTTCCGACGGGACTTATCCAATCCCTGCACCACGGCTGGAAGTCACATATCCTGCAGCTAAAACTTAAGATAATAAGGGTCTTGTTCCCTTGACATTGGAGACAAGGGAAATCATGTGGATACACCCACACCTTGCCCAAGACGAATAATGGGATTCAAAGAAGTCCAAGTCAAAGGGCAAATCTTGCAATGTCATCTCCATCCTACTAGACGATGATAATCTTAGATCAGCTTCTCTCAGCGATTCTGAAGGAGAAAAGCACACTTGTGCGACGCAGGCTGATGTACCTCAGCCAACGGGTACTCGATCTGGAAAATCATACTTAAAACAGTATGAGAAAGCTACTGACGAGATACAAAAGCAAACGACGTCAGTACAAGTATCAGCACCTGCTTCAGTTCCAACCAAGGGAAAGGAGAAGCCAAGGGAAGTCCGGTTCGACCATGTCTTGAAGAAGCCTTCAGGCCCAGGGCTTGACACGCCCTTTCGTTTTGATATATTGGCCCAGCTGGCTAATATCCCGGCTCGTATTACCATACACGAGCTCCTTCTTCTCTCAAAAGAGATGAGAGAAGCACTCAGAGATGCACTGGCTAATCAGAGTCATTCCTAACGTACATGCAAGAAATCCCTAAAGATGACGCTCAGTCTTCTTGCCCTGAATGCCATCATGTACAGTCAAAGGTACCCGCTATTATTTTCACAGTGGAAGATATGCTTCTCAAGGATAGCAAGCATGATCAACCTTTGTACTACACCAGATACATCGGTTCAACATGCATTGAAAGGGTACAGGTTGATCCGGGGTCTGCACTCAGCATCATCCCCAAAAGGCTCCTCTACTTTCTCGGTATAATACTATATAGGTTGTCCGCAATCACTACTATAATATACGGTTTTAATGCCGGGAGTAGTCATCCACTTGGAAAAATTCGACTCCGTTGCCGAATCGGGAGCCTGAAGTCAGAAGTGACGTGCTATGTCATTGACGCTGACACATCATACAACTTGCTACTAGGACGACCGTGGATCCACGCCAACTGGATCATTCCCTCCACTCTGCACCAGTGCTTCAAATATGTTGTTGAAGATGATGCAACAGTACGAACTGTCTTCACTGAGAAGCAACCATTCAAAGGGGTGGAAAATTACTTTACTGACGCTCTCTTGTATCAAGAGACCGGTGAAACATCGAAAGAATCATTGTCGGACGATGATGGTGGCGGCAATGAGGCAGATTCAGAATCTGAAGCAGACATGCCAGCCATTTTGATTGGTGAACCAATTATAGCACGTCTTAATAATCCCCAATGTAACACTCCTTCGGAAGATGAGGGCGAATGGGTAATTAATGATAATATTTCCTTTGATTATCCTGTGAGTGTTAGGTTTACGGATAGCTCTCTCCACATGCCTTTGCATAAACCAAGTGCATCCGGCACACCCATGGAATCTATAGAAGGGGCCGTTTTAGTGATCCCTCCATCCAAAGAAGGTCAGTTACCAATAATATTCGATAAAGCCTAACCACGAGGGTCCACAGCCACAGATTCGAGTTCAGACTCAGACACCCCAAAAATTTTCCATTATGCGCGACCAGCGCACCATATGATGAAGAAAATGGGGTATAACCTGAAGCATGGGAAGGGCTTGAATTTCAGAAAAGGAAGACGTAGTTTGCTGCGCAACTTTGTGTCGAGAGGGAAACCTGCAAATTACTATGATAACATACGCAGGGGGTTGGGATACGTTACACCCACACCACCAGCAAGGATGACGAACCAATTCCATCACATTCTGCCTCTTCCTCCGAGTGGGACTCAGATGTCAGCGTGGGAGTGATGTTCGAGAATCTCACCATTAACATGACTTCAAGCAGTCAATTGGAGCCAGCAGAACCTGCTGACGAAGAACCGTGGGCTCAGCAATTAGATCTCCTATGGGAAAAGCGACTCGAATCGCGTGAACCACCTACTAAAGACAAGGTGATTCAGGTCAACCTGGGTAGTCAAGATCACCCTAAACCCATCTTTATAAGTGAAAGCTTATCACTTATGGAAAAAGAAGAATTGATTGCACTCATAAGAGAATATATAGATGTTTTGCATGGAACTACGAAGACATGCCCGGACTTGACCCACAAGTAGCCATGCATCGTCTGAACATCAAACCTGATGTCAAGCCAGTCAAGCAGCAACAACGTCGGTTTCGTCTGAACATTATGGAGGCTATTGAAGTCGAAGTTCATAAGCTCATTGCATGTGGCTTCATACGGGAGAAACAGCATCCAGATTGGGTTGCTAATATCATTCCCGCCCTCAAGAAGAATGGAAAAATACGGATCTACATCGACTACCGTGATCTCAATACAGCTTGTCCTAAAGACGAATTCTAACTGCCCATCACCGATGTCATGATTGACAATACCTGTGGATTCGAAAGAATGTCTTTCATGGACGGTTTTTCAGGGTACAATCAGATTAAGATGTATCCCGACGACGAGAAGCATACTTCGTTCCGGACTACATTGGGGGTATACTGTTACACTGTGATGCCCTTCGGACTAAAGAACGCCGGAGCAACCTATCAGCGGGCAATGAACACAATTTTCCGCGATCATCTCTGAAAAATGGTAGAATGCTATGTCGACGACATTGCTGTCAAAAGCCGCAATAAGAATGACCATCTTCGTGACTTGAGAACAATGTTCGACATAATGCGGGCTCATCAGCTGAAGATGAATCCAACAAAATCCTTCTTGGGGGTTTCGAGTGGCAAGTTCCTTGGGTTTATTGTTACATCAAAAGGAATTCATCTTGACCCAGACAAAGTCATAGCCATTCAGAGCATGCATCCACCGAGGAATCTCAAAGAACATAGAGGCTTACAAGGTAGACTGGCTTATATCAGAAGATTCATCGCAAATCTCTCAGGCCGCTGTCAACCATTCACCCGACTCATGAAAAAGGGTGTTTCCTTCGTATGGGATCAAGCTTGTCAGGAAGCTTACGAGGATATCAAGAAATATCTCACAAAACCTCCAGTCTTAGTAGCCCACATCAGGGAAACCATTCCTGCTTTATGTGAAAGCTATGAACCATTCTCTTGGTGCCCTGCTTGCTCAAAAGACGACAATGGTCATGAATAGGCCATTTATTATCTGAGAAGAACTCTAATAAGGGCGGAATCTTGCTATAATCCTATTGAGAAGGAGTTCTTAGCTCTTATCTTTGCCGTTCAGAAGACAGGACATTATTTGGTCGGCCAAACCATACATGTCATTTTCAGAGTGAATCCTTTGCGTCTTCTCATGACGAAGCCAGGATCATTGAATTTAAGATTAGCTATGTGGGCGCTTCTTTTATCTCAATACGACATGCTCTTTATCCCTCAAAAGGCGGTTAAAGGCCAGGCCCTTGCAGAGTTCTTGGCTGCTCATCCGATTCCGAAAAACTCAAAACTTCATGAAGATATTCCAGATGAAGTCTTCGAATCCAATGTAACTTCAGAGGATGAAGTTTGGCAGGTGTTCTTCGATGGAGCATCACGAATAGGCCTTAAAGGCAGGATCATTGCCGGCGTGGGGGTTGTGTTTATCTCTCCATAAAATCACGTCCTTCCTAGAGCATTTTCTCTAACGGAATCATGCTCCAACAATGTGGTGGAATACAATGCTCTACTTATTGGTCTTCAGCTCGCCCACAAAATGGGGTTACGCTATCTTGAAGCTTACGGCGATTCAAAATTGATTATCAATCAGGTTAAAGGCGAATATGAGGTCCGTCACGAAGACTTGGTGCCTTACTATCACGCAGTCATCGAAATGGCTAATTTGTTTGATGGCTTTTACATCGGGCGCGTACCTCGATCTCAGAATACTAAGGCGGATGCTCTTGCTGCATTAGCAACAACACTAGCCTTGCCAGTCGACACCGAATATCACCTTACAGTGGCAACTCGACACCTTGTCTGCTCTAAACATATGTTAAGAACCAGAGAAGTCTATAATATCTCAACGGATCTTGAGCCGAGAGATTGGCGATTTCCTTTCATCGACTATGCTCTACATGGTCTGTTGCCAGACGATCCTAAAGAAGCGGCATCTATCAGACGAAGGTCTCTCCGTTTTTACTATGATCCAACTCTGAAGATACTTTACCGTCGTTCATATGACGGTATCCTCCTCCGTTGCCTTTCTAATTCAGAGGCACAGGAAGTGCTTAAAGAAGCACACGACAGCGTATGCGAAGCTCATCAGCCAGGTCCAAAACTCAAGGATAGATTGCACAGGCTTGGATATTATTGGCCAACCATGATAGCCGATGTCATCCAATATGCACGAAGGTGTAAAGCATGCCAAATTCATGCGGACTTCATACACCAGCCTTCAGAGTTGCTCCACCCAACTGTTGCTTCATGGCCATTCGAAGCATGGGGAATCGATGTCGTAGGGCCAATCAGCCCCTCTTCGACAAAAGGACACCGGTTTATCCTGGCGTTAACCGATTACTTTTCAAAGTGGGCGAAGTCATACCACTGGTTGAAGTCAGAACTTCTAACGTGGTTAATTTCATCAAACACCATGTCATCCATCGATTCGGTGTCCCTAGGCGGATCATCCATAATAACGGTCCCCAATTTGCAAGCCAGGTATTCTATCGGTTCTGTGATAAATACCGAATTCAGAATGTGGCTTCAACTGCCTATAATCCCGCCGCTAATGGCTTGGCGGAAGCATTCAACAAAACAATCATTAAGCTACTCAAAAAGTTCGTCTCCTCGAATAAACGAGATTGGAATGAGAAGCTTAGTGAATGTCTTTGGGCCTACCGAACCACGGTTCGGACCCCGACAGGCAATACGCCTTTTTCCCTGGTATACGGGTGCGAAGCAGTCATACCGTTAGAAATCCAGATGCCGTCATTGCGAGTCGCTTTAATGACTAAGATCACATCAGAGGACAATGATCGGTTGCGTCTTCAAGAGCTCGAAGCCCTAGATGAGAGGCGGTTACAAGCTCAGCAGCACATGGAGTTATATCAAGCTCGGATCTCAAAAGCCTTCAATAAGAAGGTCAAATAAAGAGTCTTCCAGAAAGGAGATTTGGTTTTAGCCGTCAGACGACCAATGATCATGACGCATAAAACCAAGGGCAAATTTTAGCCTAAATGGGAAGGACCGTTTGTAATAGAAACAGTCTATTCAAACAGAGCATATCGCCTTATGACTTCAGATGGCGATTTACTCATGATGCCGATCAACGGCAAGTTCTTAAAGAAGTATTATCCTTGATTAAGGATCCTTCTCATGATTAAGTTAACATTACACCTCTGATCAAGACCTCCAAATTCAAGATATGCAGAAGGAGCGCCTCTCTCTTCCTCGAAACGAGATCATACGACCGTAAACTAGTATAGAGCCGATCATACACTGGTTGTCTCAAAGAAGAATCATGGTTACACATGCAGTAACCAAATGATCCAACACCTTTAACGGTTAAGGATAGAGGAAAATGTTGGCCTTTAAGCCCAACATAAGTCCTCGATAACTCATCATGCTGAGGGGAATAGTATGGCTAGCCCGACTCAAACGGTAGTTGGTAAAGGCATATCAAACCCGTTGACAGCTGAGGATTTGCTAAAAATCTTAAGGGACCTGTTCCCATTTGATTCCCTCTCCAAAATCACTTACCAATTCTCATCCATAGAATGGTAAGACCACATATGAAGAATGACCGATCAACTCAAATTACTGCTATGTTCAAACGCCTCTAACAGTAAATGAATCTCTCGGTCAAGTTAATACTACACTTTTGACCAAAATTACTCATACCGCAAATCCATTTCGCTGTTAAGTTAATATTAAACCTATGACAGTGATCTCTTCGTTTCTCCCAGTGAGAATGAGACCTTTTCATGCTATATTTAACATTACACCTCTGGCATCTATTTCGGTGTTAAGTTAATATTAAACCTATGACAGTGATCTCCTCGTTTCTCTCAGTGAGAACGAGACACCTTTTCATGCTATGTTTAACACTACACCTCTGGCATCCATTTCGCTGTTAAGTTAACATTAAACCTATGACAGTGATCTCCTCGTTTCTCTTAGTGAGAACGAGACCTTTTCATGCTATGCTTAACACTACACCTCTGGCATCCATTTCGCTGTTAAGTTAACATTAAACCTATGACAGTGATCTCCTCGTTTCTCTCAGTGAGAACGAGACCTTTTCATGCTATGTTTAACACTACCCCTCTGGCATCCATTTCGCTGTTAAGTTAACATTAAACCTATGACAGTGATCTCCTCGTTTTTCTCAATGAAAACGAGATCTTTCCATCTATTTCGCTGTTAAGTTAACATTAAACCTATGACAGTGATCTCCTCATTTTTCTCAATGAAAACGAGATCTTTCCATCCATTTCGCTGTTAAGTTAACATTAAACCTATGACAGTGATCTCCTCATTTTTCTCAATGAAAACGAGATCTTTCCATCCATTTCGCTGTTAAGTTAACATTAAACCTATGACAGTGATCTCCTCATTTTTCTCAATGAAAATGAGATCTTTCTATCCATTTCGCTGTTAAGTTAACAATAAACCTATGACAGTGATCTCCTCGTTTTTCTCAATGAAAACGAGATCTTTCCATCCATTTTGCTGTTAAGTTAACATTAAACCTATGACAGTGATCTCCTCGTTTTTCTCAATGAAAACGAGATCTTTCCATCCATTTCGCTGTTAAGTTAACATTAACCTATGACAGTGATCTCCTCATTTTTCTCAATGAAAATGAGATCTTTCCATCCATTTCGCTGTTAAGTTAACATTAAACCTATGACAGTGATCTCCTCGTTTTTCTCAGTGAAAACAAAATCTTTTCATGCTATGTTCAACACTATACCTCTGGCATATCTGTTTGTCAAGTTAACATTACACCTCTGACAAATCGCTTTCCGAATTCCTTCGAAGTTCTTTTTGTCACGTTAACATTACACCTCTGACATATAATCTTCTATGGAATTCATTTCCTAACTCCCCAGCAAGTTTCTGAGTCCCACTCAGTCTTTGGTGGACTTTTCGGGTTGTCACGTTAACAATATACCTCTGACAATTCCTTCCAAATCCCATCCAAAATTTTGAGCTTGGTGGCATCTTAATCAGTTACGTCATTGCGACCTCTGAACCAGCAGATAGTCAAGTTTCATCTTTTAGTCCGCAAGGACTATTTCTTTGTCATCATACGACAAAATTTTGAGCTTGGTGGCATCTTAATCGGTTACATCATTGCGACCTCTGAACCGGCAGATAGCCAAGTCTCATCTTTCAGTCCGGCAAGGACTATTTCTTGGTTATCATATGACAAAATTATGAGCTTGGTGGCATCTTAATCGGTTACGTCATTGCGACCTTGAACCGGCAGATAGCCAGGTCTCATCTTTTAGTCCAGTAAGGACTATTTTCTCAAATGGCTACGATACAACTTGAAAGCGAGAATTTAGAAGGTAAAACAGGTTGGCAGTGCAACGGGCGTGTCAAAATAAAATCATTTTTTTATTGATTCCAAAAGAGAGATACATGAATGCACGGATTACAAGCTACGAAGGCGCTTCATAGGACTTGATCTATTCTTCAAGAGTGGCCAGCCTAGTCTTCCTCTCTTCAGCAGCCCTGATAGGCGCCTGCGACCTCAACTCAGCCTCATTAAAGCTCACCGTCTGGGCCAAGCGAGCTTCAATTTCAACCAAGGTTGCCCTCTGTGCTAGCTCCTGCCGCAAGACTTCGTCATTCTGGGCCTTAAGCTTGTTGACACTTAAAAAAGACAAGATTCTTATTGGTCCGAACAATGTCTACACTTGTTGACATTTACAAAAGACAAGTGAAAGATAGGCTGATTGGTCTGAACAATGTCTAAACTTGTTGACATTTACAAAAGACAAGCGATAGACAAGCTGACGACCAGTTCTGTACTTGTTGACATTTACAAAAGACAAGCGACAGATAAGCTGACGACCAGTTTTCACCCATCTCCAAGGAACAAGGAATCAAATTGGATTCTACTGACCCAGTGAAGCAGTCAGTGAGTCTGGATTGTCTCTAAACAGACCTCAGCAGGTCTAAGATGCTGGCACTTAGCATCACATGAGCCCAAAGGGATAGCCTCGCTTGAGAGGCTAAGATCACCTAACTTCGCCTTGAAGCCATTCACAGCTCCGCCAGGAAGCTAACTTATAGCTTCGCCTGAAGTACTCAGTTAACTCCGCAAAGAGTTAGCTTCGCTTGAAGTCACACGCAACCGCGCAGAAGGATGTTCGGTAGCTTCGCCACAGACGATATCTAGCTCCGCTAAAGAGCTATCTTCTGACTTCGCCAGATGCGCCATCCAGCTCCGCTGTGAGCTCAATGGGGGCAGCACCGCTGCAGGTCTGCTATGGTCGACCTATTGACCATTTAAATCTCAGGATGAGATCAAATCTGATCGAATCAAGACCAAATCTAATCAAGATCAGATCTGGGATCAAATTTGACAGTTGATTGCCATAATCTCTTGACTCTTCTAAAACGAGTAAGAGGATCGGGAAATCCTCCAATTATATGGAAAGGATCAAAACAGATCAAGAGGATCAACCGACCTGCCACTTCTAGCTTCGCAGAAGCTGATCCTAGCCTCGCAGCAAGGCTACTTTCCAGATTTAAACAGATTTGATTCAATCTGTTTCTATATTTTCAAGGGACAATTATACCCTGCTCTCCCTATAAATAGCCCACCAGGGGCACAAGGAGAGGACACATGCGATAGGCTCCAGAGAGACGACAGACTTCTCGAGAGGATGCACCGTGCACAAACAAAGATCTATTCTCTTGAATTCAGAGACTTTTAGAGAGCTGCTTCTCTAATCAGGGTGCTGATACCCTAATACCTCCCTTCTTCTCAAGGAATCTCCAGAACCAGGCGAGAAGAAATTCCTAAGTGAAGGCGGTTTTGAGAAGTAACAAGAGGGTTCTACCAACCTTCTGTTCTCTGATTCTCCGAACCAGGCGAGAAGGGAATCTCATCGCTCGCATCGTCAAAGGGACAAAGTGGTCGCGCACTGACCAGACTCCTATCAGCACACTTCTCTAGAATCTCCGAGGAGATTTACTTGTAATCTTTTGTGTTACTTGTAATTTAGCTCCTCGACCCTTTTTTTTTGTAAGTTTCCCCTTTGCAAATCAATGGAAAACAAGATGGCGACTCCGCTAGGGACTGAATTCTCCACTGCTGAGAATCAAGTGTCGCAATGTGACGAACAGACCTTCGGGTCTATCTCTGAATTCGAGAAAGCCGGTGCAGCCAGAGCTTCTCTAACTAAATCTTCAAGACAAGTCTCTGCGGAGACAGATAAGGCTCTCTGCGAGCCTACTGCGGTTCTCTGGTGCAACAAGGAAGCACGCCCGCAGTCCAAGTCCAACACTTTAGAGAACCTGGTTGTCCACTTCGACCAGGAAAATTTTGAAGAAGTCCTCTCTGGGGGTGGTCTAATGCTTCATGCATGGAAGCATAGAAAGGTCTCCATGACCAAGGTTTCAGAACAGAAGCCAGAGGCAGAATTCTGCCAATACCCCTCAGCCTCGCGTGTGGCTAGTCAGGTTCCTTGCGAACCTAAGTCTCCTCTGCCAAAGCGGATGTGGAGGCCAAAATAGAAGGCTCTGGGCAAAGCCTCAGTCGTAGCTCCGCCAGAAGTGCGTGTCTCGCGCAAAGAAAAAATGCAAGATACCTGCCTGCTCCGACAATGCTGCTAGCCGCGAAGTTACAAGGGCGACAATATCTCCACCCAATTCAAGATTAGTAGCGCCTCGCGCCAGCCTCGTTCTCACGAAAGAAGCTACTGCACCACAGCGTGCGCGCGGCGTCCATAGCCGCGAAGCCCAAGTCAAAGCACAACAGCGTGCTTCGTTTGCTCTTCACAGCGGAGTTAAGGGATTGTCCCTAAGTGCTAATAGCGTTGCTTATGCAGCTTCAGCGCCCAAGGGCGTTTCCAAAGCTTTTCGCCGCGAGGTTAGAACCGAAGCACTATCTAAGGCCAATCGCCTTCGCAGCAGCACAGCGGATAAAGCACCACAGCGTGCTCCGCCCTCCGGTTCGTCAAGCGCTAAGTTCATGTCTTACGGCGGAGCTAAGGGATTGTCCCTAAATGCTGATAGCGTTGCTTATGCAGCTTCAGCGCCCAAGGGCGTTACCAAGGTTCTTAGCCGCGAAGCTAGAACTGAAGCACTATTTTGTGCTAATCCCCTCTGTGGTGATAAGAGGAGCAGGACATCGTCCTATGCGCGATCCAAAAGAGCCTCTGCGCTGGATCGTTTAGGCCCAACTGGGTCTGACTTGCGGGAGTTCTTGACGAACAAACGGAAGTCAGAATATTTTTGAACTACTTCCCCCTGTTGTCAACAAGTGGGATGCCAGTTGGTGACAGTCCACTTAGTCCATTGCCGACTAGGACCAATTCCCGCCAATCATTCAGGCCGACGATCAGTGTTTGATCGACTGTCGGTGCAGGCCCCAGTGAAACATCATAAAAGGAGCGTCTCGCGAGATCTACCCTCTGTTTCCGTCAACATGACCGGGAGAGGACAAGAGCTGCGCAGGGGCTGACAAGCGTCCGACGACACTCCCTACAACTCCCCAGATCCTGATTATAGCCCAGGCTTAGGCGAAGTCTTGGTGCATGAAGAGGGTGTTTTCTGAAACACCAGATCTAGGGTGACGATACCCTACAGTTATGAACAGCCTTCTTCCTCGACGGCAGTAGCCTTGCCAAAACCAAGGAGAAGATCAGTCTAGTCGTCTAATGAAGAGGATGAAGATAGTGGGTATGCCTCTTCGGCGACAGTCAGCTCGGTGCGAACAGACAAAGCATCAGTAAACATGGCTGATAATGCTAACGACGACCTTCGTCGACATTTGGAAGCTCAGGAGCAAACTTTCAAAACCCAGCAAGAAGCTCTGGACAACATTCAACAGATGCTCGCTCAACTCCTCAGTAACTAGAATAATAATGATGCCGGGAGCAATCATGACGAGGAAGAACATCTTATCAATGACCAGCCGAAGACGGAAAGGTCCAAGGAGGGTTCTTCTTTAGACGCTGAAGTCCTTAAGGGCCTCCAAGCTCAAATTGCATTCCTAGCTCAGAGGGATGAGTTAAAGAAAGTGGGGACAGTCCGTCCTTACCCGTTGGAGTGGGATTCAGTGCCATACCCACCAAAGTTCAAATCACCAACATTGCATACCTATGATGGAAAGAGCTCGCCAAACCAGCACATCTACTATTTCCGGTCTCAGACCGGTAATGTTATAGACAATGATGCCATCATGGCTAGGCTGTTCATTGGCACCTTAAAGGGGGTGGCATTTGATTGGTTCCGAAGTATCCCTCCAGGCTCCGTCAATTCCTGGATCGACCTGGAAACCCGATTCCTTTCTCGTTTCTATGAGGACAATACCGAGGTAACCATGGACAAGATCCTCTCCACCGTGCAGAAGAAGGGCGAATCTGTCCGCGACTATATTGAGCGATTCAGAAACTTGTCTTTGATGTGCCCAGCAGGGATGCCATTACCCATGCTCTTACAGACAGGCAGGCACAACTTCTTGGACCAAGTAGAGGTTGGCATGGGGGCTGTCAAAGCCCATACCTGGAAAGAACAGGTCGAACAAGCTGAGATAGCCGAAAAGTCGGCTAAAAAGTTCGAACCATCCACCCCTAAAGGCAAATGGGGTATGAACAATAAAGGACGTAGCGACATGGCGCAGTCAGCCCAGGCCAAAGGGAAGGAGACTATGTCCGTAGAATTGTCCGGGGATGTTCAGTCGAAGGCCAAGAAGAGTGGCTTCAATAATCAGAAGTCTAAGTTTCTCCCGAAACAGTATTCCTTCAGAGACGATCAGGTGGTCACAATATTCCATTTGCTCCACAAAGGGAATAAAATGAAGTTACCAGAGGCTCGATGTCCTAATGAGATAGGACACACGAACGATCCCAAATACTGTCTCTACCATAGGATGATTCACCATCCTACCGACAAGTACTTTGTCCTCAAGGACAGAATTCAAGCCTTGATCGACGCTGGAGTCCTGGCACTAAAGTCAGAAAAGAAGAAAGTCACTGCTAACATGGTGACCCTCGAGTTCGGCAAGACCCCAATGGTCATAGTTCCTGACGGGACCTATCCAGTCCCTGTGCCACGGCTGGAAGTCAAACATCCTGCGGCTAAAACTCAAGATAATAAAGGTCTTGTTCCCTTGACATTGGAGATAGGGAAAGTCATGTGGATAGACCCAGACCTTGTCCAAGACGTACAGTGGGATTCAAAGAAGTCCAAGTCGAAGGGCAAATCTTGCAATGTCATCTCCCTCCTGCCGGACGATGACAATCTTACGTCAGCTTCCCTCAGTGATTCTGAAGGAGAAAAGCATGCTTGCACAACGCAGGCCGATGTACCTCAGCCGACGGGTACTCAATCCGAAAAATCGTACTTAAAACAGTATGAGAAAGCTACTGACGAGACACAACAGCAAACGGCGTCAGTACAAGTACCAGCATCCGCTTCGATTCCAACCAAGGGAAAAGAGAAGCCTAAAGAAGTCCAGTTCGATCATGTCCTGAAGAAGCCTTCAGGCCCAGGGCTTGACACGCCCTTTCGTTTTGACATATTGGCCCAGCTGGCTAATATCCCAGCTCGTATTACCATACACGAGCTCCTTCGTCTCTCAAAAGAGACAAGAGAAGCACTCAGAGATGCACTGGCCAATTCAGAGTCATTCCTGACGTACATGCCAGAAATCCCTAACGATGACGCTCAGTCTTCTTGCCCTGAATGTCATCATGTACAATCAAAGGTACCCGCTATTACCTTCACAGCGGAAGATATGCTTCTCAAAGATAACAAGCACGATCGACCTCTAAACTACACCAGATACATCAGTTCAACATGCATCGAAAGGGTACAAGTCGATCCGGGGTCCGCACTCAGCATCATCCCCAAAAGGCTTCTCTATTTCCTCGGTATACCACTGTATAGGTTGTCTGCAACCACTACTACAATATACGGTTTCAATGCCTGGAGTAGTCATCTACTTGGAAAAATTCGACTCCGTTGCCGAATTGGGAGCCTGAAGTCAGAAATGACGTGCTATGTCATTGATGCCGACACGTCATACAACTTGTTGCTTGGACGACCATGGATCCACGCTAATTGGATCATCCCTCCACTCTACACCAGTGCTTCAAATATGTTGAAGATGACGCGACAGTAGGAACTGTCTTTGCTGAAAAGCAACCATTTAAAGGGGTGAAAAATTACTTCACTGACGCTCTCCTGTATCAAGAGACCGGTGAAGCATCTAAAGAACCATTGTTGGATGATGATGAAAGTGGCAATGAGGCAGATTCAGAATCCGAGGCAGGCATGCCAGCCATTTTGATTGGTGAACCAATTATAGCATGTCTTGATAACCCCAATGTAATACTCCTTCTGAAGATGAAGGTAAATGGGTAATTAATGATAATATTTCTTTTGATTATCCTGCGAGTGTTGGGTTGTTTGAATTCATTACGGATAGCTCTCTGCACATGCCTTTACATAAACCAAGTACGTCCAGCACGTCCATGGAACCTGCAGAAGGGGCCGTTTTGGTGATCCCGCTATCCAAAAAAGGTCAGTTACCGATAATTTTCGGTAGAACCCAATCACGGGTACCCATGGCCGTAGACTCAAGCTCAGACTCAGACACTCCATAATTCTTTCATTACGTGCGACCAGCGCGCCATATTATGAAGAAAATGGGATACGACCTAAGGCATGGAGAGGGTCTGAATTTCAGAAAAGGAAGGCGTAGTTTGCTGCGTAACTTTGTGCCAAAAGGGAAGCCTGCAAATTACTATGATAATACGCGCAGGGGGTTGGGATACGTTACACCCACATCGTCAGCAACGGTTCAATTTAAAGACGACGAACCAATTCCATCTCGTTCAGTCTCATCCTCTGAGTGGGACTCAGATGTTAGCGTGGGAATGATGTTCGAGAATCTCACTGTTAATAAGACTTCAAGCAGTCAATTGGAGCCAGCGGAAGCTATTGATGAGGAACCATGGGCTCAGCAATTAGATCTCCAATAGGAAAAGCGATTCGAACTGCGCGAACCACCTACTGAAGACAAGGTGATGCAGGTCAACTTGGGTAGTCAAGATCACCCTAAACCCATCTTTATAAGTGAGAGCTTATCACTTATGGAAAAAGAAGAATTAATAATACTCGTAAAGGAGTATATAGACATCTTCGCATGGAACTACGAAGACATGCCCGGACTTGATCCACAAGTAGCCATGCATCGTCTGAATATCAAACCTGATGCCAAGCCGGTCAAGCAGCAACAACGTCGGTTTCGCCCGAACATTATGGAGGCTATTGAAGCCGAAGTTCACAAGCTCGTTGCATGTGGCTTCATATGGGAGGAACAGTATCCAGATTGGGTTGCTAATATCGTTCCCGTCCTCAAGAAGAATGGGAAGATACGGATCTGCATCGACTACCGTGATCTCAATACAGCTTGTCCTAAAGACGAATTCCACTGCCCATCACCAATGTCATGATTGACAATACCTGTGGATTCGAAAGAATGTCTTTTATGGACGGCTTTTCAGGGTACAACCAAATTAAGATGTACCCCGACGATGAGAAGCATACTTCGTTCCGAACACCATTGGGGGTATACTGCTACACTGTGATGCCCTTCGGACTGAAGAACGTCGGAGCAACCTATCAGCGGGCAATGAGTACAATCTTCCGCGATCATCTCCGAAAAACGGTAGAATGCTATGTCGACGACATTGCTGTCAAAAGTCGCAACAAGAATGACCATCTTCGTGACTTGAGAACGATGTTCGACATAATTCAGGCTCATCAACTGAAAATGAATCCGACAAAATCATTCTGGGGTTTTGAGTGGCAAGTTCCTTGGGTTTATTGTTACATCAAAAGGAATTCATCTTGACCCAGACAAGGTCAAAGCCATTCAGAGCATGCATCCACCGAGGAATCTCAAAGAGCTTAGAGGCTTGCAAGGTAGACTGGCTTATATTAAAAGATTCATCGCAAATCTCTCAAGCCGCTGTCAGCCATTCACCCGACTCATGAAAAAGGGTGCTTCCTTCGTATGGGATCAAGCTTGTCAGGAAGCTTATGAAGACATCAAGAGATACCTCACAAAATCGCCAGTCTTTGTAGCTCCCACATCAGGAAACCATTCTTGCTTTATGTGAAAGCTATGGACCATTCTCTTGGTGCCCTCCTTGCTCAAAAGGACGACAATGGTCACGAGCAGGCCATTTATTATCTGAGCAGGACTCTGGTAGGGGCGGAATCTCGCTATAATCCTATCGAGAAGGAGTGCTTGGCCCTTGTCTTTGCCGTTCAGAAGACACGACATTATTTGGTTGGCCAAACCATACATGTCATCTCCAGAGTGAATCCTTTGCGCCTTCTCATGACGAAGCCAGGATCATTGAATTCAAGATTAGTTAAATGGGCACTCCTTTTGTCTCAATACGACATGATCTTTATCCCTCAAAAGGCGGTTAAAGGTCAGGCCCTTGCAGAGTTCTTGGCTGCTCATCCAGTCCCGGAGAACTCAAAACTTCACGAGGATATTCCGGATGAAGTCTTCGAGTCCAATATAACCTCAGAGGATGAAGTGTGGCAGATGTTCTTCGATGGAGTATCATGAATAGGTCCTAAGGGCAGGATCATCGTCGGCGTGGGGTTGTGTTTATCTCTCCACAAAATCACGTCCTTCCTAGAGCATTCTCTCTGATGGAATCATGCTCCAACAATGTAGCAGAATATAATGCTCTACTCATTGGTGTTCAGCTCGCCCACGGAATGGGGGTACGCTACCTCGAAGCCTACGGCGATTCAAAACTGATTATCAATCAGGTTAAAGGTGAATATGAGGTCCGCCACGAAGACTTGGTGCCGTATTATCACATAGTCATCGAATTGGCTAATCTATTTGAAGGTTTCTACATCCGGCATGTGTCTCGATCCTAAAATACTAAGGCAGATGCTCTTGCTGCATTAGCAACAACATTAGCCTTACCAGTCGACACCGAGTATCACCTCACAGTGGTAACTCGACACCTTGTATGCTCTAAGCATATGTTAAGAACCCGAGAAGCCTATAATGTCTCGACGGATCTTGAGCTGAGAGATTGGTGATTTTCTCTCATCGACTATGCCTTACATGGTCTGCTGCCAGACGATCCTAAAGAAGCGGCATCTATCAGACGAAGGTCTCTCCGTTTCTACTACGATCCAACCCTGAAGACACTTTACCGTCGTTCATATGACGGTGTTCTCCTCCGTTGCCTTTCCAATTCAAAGGCACAGGAAGTGCTTAAAGAAGCACATGACGGCATATGTGGAGCTCACCAGCCAGGTCCAAAACTTAAAAACAGATTGTATAGGCTTGGATATTATTGGCCAACCATGATAATCAATGCCATCCAATATGCACGAAAGTGTAAAGCATACCAGATTCATGCGGACTTCATACACCAGCCCTCAGAGTTGCTCCACCCAATTGTTGCTTCATGGCCATTTGAAGCATGGGGAATCGATGTCGTAGGGCCAAACAGCCCCTCTTCTGTTGGCCCAAAAGGTTACACTCTCCATTTGTTTAGAGTTTTGTTGATAACAAAACAAATAAGTGCTATATGGTACTAATTAGTTTGTTAAGATAAGTTTCCGGTTTGTACCATATTTGGAGGCCATTGCTTAGCTATTGCAAGAATTTCTAGGTTCATGAAGCAAAGAAGGCTTTTTGCACATCAAGGAAGGAACATAGAAGAGAAGGCTCTAGCAAGTCATCGCATGGCTCAAGACTTCAAGATTGCTCAAGATAATTAGATTTGTTTTTAATTTAGAATTTTGTTAAAGAATAGTGAATAGGTTTGAAGCTCTTTCACACCCGTTTTTACGCACATCTTGTTTCCTAACATAAATAGTTTGTATACAATCTTCAACCTACAAACTTATTTTGATATACATAATCATGTGTTTTAAGTTTTGTGTTTTATCAAAACTTATTTTGGTATTGGAATTTATGACAAAAACTTTGATATACATATGTTTCATGAATATAGGATTATGCTTCAAATGTTTAAATATCATGTTTTTGTATTTGGAAGAAGTTTTGGACAAAACGTATTTTCTAGTCAAAATCCAAGTTTTAGAAAATACAGTTTTTGGTTTTTGGTAAAAATGATAAGAGTCAAAAATAGTTTATATTGATTGATATTTGAGCTAAACTTTTTACCACATGTTTATATATCAATGCAAAATGATAAAACTATTTTTGGTGATTTTATGAGTGTTAATAGATTTTTCATAATATTTTTAAAACTATTTTTCTGTCCATTCCAGACTTCATCCAGTCGACTAGTCTTCTGACTAGTCGACTTGGCTAGAAGTCGGTCGACTGGGTCGGTCGACCGACGTGCACAAATCTGTGCACGTTTGGCAGTCTTTGGACGGTCGACCGTCCCGGTCGACCGGTCTGAGAGCAGAGCTCTCTGTTTGTTTCGGTCGACCGGGCCGGTCGACCGTAGCCTGCAACGGCTATATTCCTTTGTATTAGCGGTCGACCGGGCCGGTCGACCGTATTAGCCATTTGAACAGTAACGGCTAGTTTTCTGAGCAGATTTATTTTTGTCCTTTTCTCACTTAAGTGTGTTTAAGTGACATGTTTTGGTTTCAATACATTCTGATTAGCCTTAAAAATGTTTTATCTTTAAACCCTAGCCCTCTCCTATAAATAGGGGTGTTTAGGGAGAGTTTGGTTAATAGAAAAATTCTCAAAAATTTCCAAAAGTTTAAGGCTTTCAAAAGACTTGGTTTCTTGGTTTTTGTGCTGAAATTCTCTCTCAATTTCTGAAGTGTTTTCAAGAGTTCTCTGATTTTATTTTCTTTTCTCCTTGCACACAAGAGCTTCATTCCTACTCATTAATTCTCTAAGGACCTTTGTAAGGGAAGAGAATTTTGCAAGAGAGAGTTTGTGGTCTTTTGACTACTCAGAGATTGCTTGTACTTGAGATTGTGGAGTTGGGTACTCCGGTGTATTTGTGACATCTTTGTGATAGTGGAAGTGGTTGGAATCCTTCTGGGGAAGGCGGGGAAGTAGAGCTGGGTGCTCGAACCTCGATAACAAATCTTGGTGTTTGCGTTTGGTTTACTTTTCCTTGTTCTTGCTCTACTTTCATTGCTATTACTACTTGCTCTTGATTGTCATTGCTATATTCACTTGCTTTGTGTGATTGTTGCTTCATATTTTTAAATTGTGCATTGATTAGCATTATCACCTATTCACCCCTCCCTCTAGGTGATTTTCATCTTCGACAAGAGGTCACCGGTTTATCCTGGCAATAATCGACTACTTTTCAAAATGGGCGGAAGCTATACCACTGGTTGAAGTCAAAACCTCTAATGTGGTTAATTTCATCAAACACCATGTCATCCATCGATTTGGTGTCCCTAGGCAGATCATCCATGATAATGGTCCCCAATTCATAAGCCAGGTATTCTATCGGTTCTACGATAAATACCGAATTTAGAATGTGGCTTTGACTGCCTATAATCCCGCCGCTAATGGCTTGGCGGAGGCATTCAACAAAACAATCATCAAGTTACTCAAGAAGTTCGTCTCCCCGAATAAGCGAGATTGGGACGAAAAGCTTGGTGAATGTCTTGGGGCTACCGAACCACAGTTCGGACCCCGACAGGAAATACGCCTTTTTCCCTGGTATACGGGTGCGAAGCAGTCATTCCGTTGGAAATCCAGATGTCGTCGTTGCGAGTCGCTTTAATGACTAAAATTACATCAGAAGACAATGATTGGTTGCGTCTTCAAAAGCTCGAAGCCCTCGATGAGAAGCGACTACAAGCTCAGCAACACATCGAGCTGTATCAAACTCGAATCTCAAAAGCCTTCAATAAGAAGGTCAAACAAAGAGTCTTCCAGAAAGGAGATTTGGTTTTAGCCGTCAGACGACCGATGATTATGACGCATAAGACCAAAGGCAAATTTTAGCCTAAATGGGAAGGACCGTTTGTGATAGAAACAGTCTATTCAAACGGAGCATACCGCCTTATGACCTCAGATGGCAATTTACTCATGATGCCGATCAGTGGCAAGTTCTTAAAGAAGTATTATCCTTGATTAAGGATCCTTCTCATGATCAAGTTAACATTACACCTCTGATCAAGACCTTCATATCCAAGGTACATGCAAAGAAAGCCTCTCTCTTCCTCTAAACGAGATCATACAACCGTAAACCAGTAGGAACCTGGTCATACATTGGTTGTCCCAAAGGAGAATCAAGGTTACACATATGCTAACCAAATGATCCAACACCTTTAACGGTTAAGGATAGAGGAAAATGTTGGCCTTTAAGCCCAACATAAGTCCTCGACAACTCATCATGCTGAGGGGAATAGCATGGCTAGCCCGACTCAAACGGTAGTTGGTAAAGGCATATCAAACCCGTTGACAGCAGGGGATTTCCTAAAAATCCCAAGGGACCTGTTCCCATTTGATTCCCTCTCCAAAGTCACTTACCAATTCTCACCCACAGAATGGTAAGGCCACATATACAAATCTCTCCATCCATTTACGTTAACATTAAACCTATGACAGTGATCACCTTGAGCTTGGTGGCGTCTCAATCGATTATGTCATTGCGACCTCTGAACCGGCAGACAGCCAAGTCTCAACCTTGAGCCTGTTGACATTTACAAAAGACAGGTCTCGAAACTTGTTGACATTTACAAAAGATAAGTATCACCCTTTCAGTCTGACAAGGACTACCTTGAGCTTGGTGGCGTCTCAATCGGTTATGTCATTGCGACCTCTGAACTGGCAGACAGCCAAGTCTCAACCTTGAGCCTGTTGACATTTACAAAAGACAGGTCTCGATACTTGTTGACATTTACAAAAGATAAGTATCACCCTTTCAGTCCGACAAGGACTACCTTGAGCTTGGTGGCGTCTCAATCAGTTATGTCATTGCGACCTTTGAACTGGCAGACAGCCAAGTCTCAACCTTGAGCCTGTTGACATTTACAAAAGACAGGTCTCGATACTTGTTGACATTTACAAAAGATAAGTATCACTCTTTCAGTCTGATAAGGACTACCTTGAGCTTGGTGGCGTCTCAATCGATTATGTCATTGCGACCTCTGAACCGGCAGACAGCCAAGTCTCAATTTCGAGCTTGTTGACATTTACAAAAGACAAGGCTCAACTTTGAGCCTGTTGACATTTACGAAAGACAGGTCTCGATACTTGTTGACATTTACAAAAGATAAGTATCACTCTTTCAGTCCGACAAGGACTACCTTTGAGCTTGGTGGCTTCTCAATCGGTTATGTCATTGTGACCTCTGAACCGGCAGATAGTCAAGTCTCATCTTTCAGTCCGACAAGGACTACCTTCGAGCTTGGTGGCTTCTCAATCGGTTATGTCATTGCGACCTCTGAACCAGCAGATAGCCAAGCCTCACCTTTCAGTCCGACAAGGACTACTTCGAGCTTGATGGCTTCCCAATCGATTACGTCATTGCGACCTCTGAACTGGCAGATAGCCAAGTCTCATCATTTAGTTCAGTAAGGATTATTTTTCTCAAAAGGCTACAATGCAACTTGAAAGCGACAATTCAAAGGATAAAACAAGTCGAAAATACGGCAGGGGAGTCAAAACAAAATTACTTTTATTAATTCCGAAAGGAAGTGATACATGGAGGCACATATATTACAAGCTATAAGGGTGCTTCATAAGATTTGATCCGTCCTTCAAGAAAGGCCAGCCTTGTCTTCCTAACATCAGCAGCCCTGACAAGCGCCTGTGACCTTAGCTCGGCTTCATTAAAACTCGCCGTCTGGGCCAAGCGAGCTTCAACTTCAACCAAGATAGCCCTCTGAGCTAACTCTTGCCGCGAGAGTTCGTCACTCTGAGCCTTAAGTTGCTCAAGCCGCACAGTCTCTTCAAGACGCACTGGTTCAGCCTTGGATAAGAGAAGATTTGCCTTCCTGATCATCTCCTTGGCCTTTTTAATTTTATCTTCAGCGTCAAGAAGAGCACTGCTAGAAGCATCTATGGCGTCCCCGAGCTCTATCTTCCTTGTCTCCAAGGATTTCAAGTCCGAAGAAATGTCCTTAGCGGCTTCCTGAGCAGCAAGATAGGCTTCATGCATTTGAGCGATAAGGTGTTCAAGCTGCTCATGAACCGAAGACTCCAGGTCCGAATGGCTAAGACGGCGCCATTCATCTACATCCCTCTCAAGTTGGTCTACTAAAAGTTCCAATGCAGTGGCCCGGTTATCCCCTCCAAAGTCCTGGATACTCTCAATACTTCGGGAGAGGACTACCTTTAGAGCAGAGAATGAGGTAGTCGAGCCTTTCAGAACCAAATTGATGGATCGCTTCAAGCCCTTATAAAAGCTATCGACTAGCTCAGTCACAAATTCATTCTCGGCCTCAATCATTCCTGGCAGACGAGCAGCCTCTGAAGATTCCACTGGCTTTATCAACACCACTGTGGAAGGAATAGTAGAAGCATTGGCTGCAGCAACATGAGAGGTCATCGGTGATCTCGGAGGAGTCTTCATCGAAACCAGTACACTAGCCACAACAGAGGTCGGACTAGTGACTACTTCCGGGAGAACGGGCTCAACCACTAGTGTTGGAGAAGTAGGACTGGTAATTACCCTCAGCTTCGCACCTGGCAAGATAGATGGCACTGGCGAGACTAAAGGCACCTCACTCGTTGATATAGTTGGAAATTAGGTTGCCTCCGTGACTACGGTCCCCTCAGTCTCTATTCTTCCGGCTGGTTCTGGATGATAAGAGGGCAGGTCGCCATACAAGGCATCCAACTCAACAGCATCAGCTGCGATCGAAGCACTTGCTTTACCCCTGGTTCCCTCAGAAAGACGGGTGGGCTTTCTTGAAGTCGACGCACCCAGAGGCAGAACACCTGCAACAAGGCTTTGTTTAGGCAAGGCATGACAAATAGCAAGAGTCAAAAGACCACAACAATACCAAAAGATAATGTCGCCTCAATCGTTTTGGTGGCGGTATCAATCTCTGTGGGCTCCATGGGAAAATCTTTGGCGGAGTCAACACGAATGGCCGGCCCCACCTTCGCTTGCCGAACCCTCTGTGGTCCACCCAAGGGAGCTAGAAGCTTCGGAACTTCCTTTCGAAGTCCCAGCGCCCGAAGGACCGACGCCAGCCGCACCGTCTCCAGACCGTTCTGAGACGGCGAAGTAGCCAGCCTCATCGCCCTCCTTATAAATAAACAAGGGATCATAGTGTTCCCCTTGTTCTCCGACAGTTTCAGCTCTCGGGCGTCTCACCGCTTCGGCACTTGAATTACAAAGCAAGTAATGAGCTATCCGGAATACATGAAAAGCATATTACAAGGACGAAACTGATCTTACCCGAGTCCGGAGTGGCTTCGCCAGTCGTCGGTTCAGGAACTGACGGTTCAGCTACTAATGGGGCAGGAGGAGGATGTGCTGCAGAAGGTTCGCCCTCTACAACAACCGTAGGAGCGTGACGCCGGGGCTTCTTCACCAACTGCTTCCTACGAGATCCACCCTCCCGCTTTCTTTTGAAGTGGACGTCAGGATCCTCTTCCTCCACTTCTTCTACATCAGCACGTTCTATGGGGGCCGTCCCCACCATGCCAGAAGCAGCTGCTGGAGCCTCAGCACCTGTCTCCGCTTCAAAGCGAGGACTTCCTGCGTCCGAGGCTTCGCTGTCATCGACAGCAACGAATTCCTCTATGCCCGAGACGCGAACCCTCTTACCCTCATTTTTCTCAGAGACCTTCCGCTTTAGCCGTTGAGAAATTAACTTCACACCCGAAGAATTAACAGAGAATCCAAGGGGTGTGGAGTTGAAAGTTGTATACCACTGGCAGAAGCCCAAGGTCGTTAGAAGGTTAGGAGTCCTCAGCGGCGTGCACAGCAGCGCCTCGGTACAGCCTGCGATAAAGAACCGCCAGGCACGGGCTCCATCAATGAGGCTCCCTATGAAAGCCAGATTGCTGTTTGGGTTGCCCACATAAAGTTGGTCATAACCAAACTGACGGGCAAACCAACTTGGAACGTAAGGCTCCAAATAACAGCTGTCCCCGCTTCTGTACAACAAATGTGAGGGCCGAATGCTAACCAGCCACTCAAAGATTCCCCGGTTCAATGACGTCTGCCCTTCTCCCACGTCCTTGAATTCTTTACCATAGCCTGCATCCCGAATATAAGGAAAGCAGCGGAAAAGGCTATAGATGTCATAGCGGCGCAGCAATTTACGGGCCTCAGCCACGTAGTCTTCTGCCATGAACATCCTTCGAATCGGCAGAGAAGTGATTGAGGCGAAACCTGCACACAAAATACGAAATTTCAGAACTTTTAATAACAATGTGCAAGTGCTCAATTCTTACCGCTATAGCAAGTGGCTATGCGGGTCGTGATCCACAAGGAGGGTTTTGCAATAGAAGCGTTTACGTTCTTTATTGAAATCGTTATGAAAACAAAACGAAAGTTCTTCTCTGTTTTTAAGTTAAGGAAATAAGAAAAGAAAGTTATGTTAAAGAAAGAAGACGATAGGTGGAGAAGGTGGAGAAAATCAGAAAACGATGAAAGCGATTATGTACAAATGAGTTGGGAAAGAAAGATTTAGAAGAGGTAGTGTTGTTGATTTAATTTACAGAAATAAAAGAAAAGAAAGAAGGTTGAAGAAATACTTACCTAATTTGAGTGATGACTTACCTGGAAACCTTACATGTTCTACCTTTGTTTAGGAGGCGTTCAACGCATAGATCATAAGCCCGAGCTCAGTCCCCGTTCGCATTATATCATTCTCGCACAAGCATGAAGTGATACGTCTTGAGGAGGAGAACGTCTTCATGAACTATCGTTGGCACTCACATAACATCGTTATACTTGTGCTTTGGAATTCACTTGTAAACTCAACAAAAACAAACGAGAAAAAGTAGAAGAGGAAGACGAAAACAAAAGAAAATGAAAGTAAAGAAGAACAGAAAAATGTTACCTTTTATTGCTTGAAACGATGGAAGAAAGGAGGAGGGTACATCGGTGTCACTCTCAACATATGCCTCTCTCTCTTACTTACATGAATCATCATCTAATCCTAAGCTACATACACATTACAATTACATAATAAAGAAAGAAAAACCTAAACTACAAATGAAAACTAGGCTAAATCCTATCTCTGCATGGTCGTCCATTTTTAGCACAAAGAATGGCCTTTTATAGGCAAAACCTAACCATCAGGATCCCGGGGAGATCGGCGGAGCAAACGCTCCCCCTAACTCCCCAACTTTGCCACGAAAACGCGGCTTGGGCCGCGTTTTCGTGGCCAGGGTATGGCCAGGTGGCCACACCCTGTTGGTGGGTCGCCCTGGTTTCGCTTCCTGCTTTTATCTTCAGTTGGTTTGTCAGTTTGAGTCCCGTATTATGACGAAATGGCCTTGAATTCTTGGCTTTAACCGATCGATTCTAAGAGGATTCTTCTCAACCGGTTCTCAACCTCTTGATTTTGCCCTGATTCAGTGAGTGCGAATTAATTCTGATTTAATTCAGAATTTTGGTGGGCTTTGGGCTTATTTCTCTTCATCTCCTTAAAGATTGGGCCTACAAATAAATTAGACAATTAATTAGGACAATGCAGGCTTTTATTCTATAATAAGTATGGACATATGATATTAAATATGCAACATTAGCGACCAATCAAGAAGCGCCATTCGAACACCCTCTGGGGGGTCCTCGCCAGCTTCAATCAAGGAGGGACAGTGCAGGGCGAACCACGCCATCAAATAAGTGTACGGCAGACCTATCCTGGGGTTGGGTCCGTCGCGGGGTAAAATAGTCCCTTTCCATGCTTCGTCATTGGCGGCCTACAGAATGCCTCCGTCAGTGCGTGAAGGCCTCTCTGAATGCAGCACACCATGGCTGGAAGAAGTCCCAGAGAACGACCATGGACTAAATGAACGGCGGGCAACAAGACAGTCGAATGAATGACGTCGCCCGAAGAAGACGGCACCACACACTCTTCAACCAGACCGTCAAGAAACCAGCCAGCAGTGCCTTTCGGGACATGGGCCGACGAGCCTGGTGATGGAAACTCCGAAGGATATCACCTTTCTCATAAGGGCCGTCATCTTCTTCCACAATTAGATTCCCTTGAGAATGCTTTTTCATCCGACTAAAGATGTCCTCGTTAGTAACTCCACAATGAGCCGCTTCAGGAGTGTTTTCCATATCGGGGAACAAATAATCTCCCCAGCTCTTCAAGCTGCATGAAGTTCCCTTACTGTTTCCATGCATGCTGGAGCAAATGTACAAATGGCACATCAACTCCCGGTAGGTCTCAAACAAGGCGGGCTCCTACTTCTCCAGAAGAGCCAATTCCGCCTCGCATGGGAAGTATTCTTCATATGGGAAGGATCCTAAGGGCAGAGGAGAAACTTCCCACATCTCATGCAGAGCCATGCCCAGTTCGCCAACAGGGGTGAAGAAGGTCCCTGTAGCCAGGCAGTATAACTCGAAGATGGAGTAGAAGCACGCTACGCTCATTTGAATGTCGTAGCAGGTCGCCCTGACGGCCTCATAAAGGTTCAGCCTCCCCAGATCCTCCTCGAATGAGCAAGGACATATAAAGTCAAATCCCCCCACCATGCCTTCAGAGGGTGAATCCAGCCTGGAGTTCTGAAATCAGTGGCCGGGTAGTTCCCATAAACTTTAAAGAATTGATTGCCAAAAGTCTGTGCCACTGCAGGATTTTCTCCTACTGGGATCTCTCGCAGTACATTACCAGGGTGTAGGCCCATTATACAACGAGGAGGCCCTGCTCTTGCATAACCAGGAGAATGAAGCATCAATTTCCCCACGTGGACGGATTCGGTACTCCGACTCACTTGCCACGGCATCTTCCGAGCCCTCGTCACGCATTGGAAGAAGGACAGAGGAAAGTGCCGCTTGCTTGACGGAAGATAGAACTTCTCGCCATCCATTTGAAAAATCCATTGCCCCTCTCCGCCCAGCAGCTGGCGATCATGGTCTGGCGCCGCGTCTCCAAACATGAAGCCGGGCTTGCGATGGATCCTTCGGTCAGAATCTTCAAGAGGAGCAGTAGTCAAAATGCTCCTCATGGTGCGCTGGTCCCCACCATAAATAAGTGTGTCCCGAGCAGGAGAGCTCCGCTCACTGAACAGAGAAGCCTGCCCTTGGAACTGCAGGCTAACATTGCCATCTAACCCCATGGCCGTGCCAAATAGACTATTCAAAGGACCAGGAGTGTAGTGCACTGCAAGAACAAAAAAAAGCTATGATTTGTTCATCAGCCAAACAAAGGCTAAAACAAGAATGCAACTTTTGTTAAGGCATAGCCTCGCTCTCCGAGCGAAGCTGGCCTAATGATAGCTTCGCCCCGAAGCTTAGCTTCGCAGCTGCAGAGTAACTCCGCACTTCACACGAAGGCAGGATACAGGAACATATCCAAGTGTTAGCTTCGCTCTAGAAACTTAGCACAACAGAATGCGACACAGCCCCAAGGGCTAACTTCGTCGGGAGGATATTATGGTCTAAAGATCATTTTAAGGGCATTAAGGTCCTTTTCTGCCAAATTTCAAAGGATAGCCTCGCATCCTGTTATTCAACAGGATGTAAACCGCCTAAGGGATAGCTTCGCCTGGAAGCTTGAAGAAGAACTCTTCAGTTCTTGGATTCCCGATCAAGAAATCTAGGGAAATTCAGGGAGTCGAATTCCCTAAGAATAATAGATCATAATTGATCATTTTTGGGTTCATCCAAAGATAGCCAGAAACTGGCTTTAAGAGAGAGACGGCAGTCTCTAATCGAAAGGGAAAGATCCCTACCGGCGATTGGTCGTTCGATGACCTGAGTAGGAGAAGGACCCTCCGCTGCAGAAGTTGCCACCTCTTTTCCCGCTCGTCTCTTGGGAGCCATTGAAGAGCAGTGGAAGTCCTTGAACTCTTGAACAAAGAAGAAGAAGAAGAGAAGAGTCAAGTACTCTGGAAAATTCAAAGAGAAGTAATGTCTTCTCTCTCTCAGCCCGATGGGGCTTTTATAGGTTGATGATCGCCTGAAACGACGCCTCGATAAGAGCACAGGCTGTCGTTTCAAATTAATTTGAAATGACGCCTAAAGCGTCTTCCCGAGAAACGCTGATTCAGCCCCACTAAGGGCTAACTTCGCCACGAGTCAAAGGCGGACTTCGCGCGATGTATCAATAACTTCGCCGAAAAGCTTGCCTTAGCTCCGCTAAAGGCACAGTCCGAACTTCGCGGGAAACTCATTCTAGTTTCGCTGGAAGCGCGTTCCTGATTCAGAAAGGATTCTATCTTTAACTTCGCGTGAAGTCTAGCTCCGCCGGACTAATTCAAGTGTTCTCAAATCAAAAGAGAAGGCATAGCAAATCAGATGAGCAGAAAATAAACCTTTATTGATTTAAAAGGAAAGGTACATTGATACTACTACATCAAGGTTGTGTTTCATACAGCAGAATCATTTGCTCAAAAGGCATACAAGTTGTCCTATCTACTTCCAAGGTGATAAGCCAAACCAACTGGACACGAAAGGCTTTCCTCCTGCACAAGGCCGTCCTTCGCATAATGGCAAAAGATGCCACCAGGACAGATGGTGCCACCAGGACAAGGTTGTAAGCCTTCGCACAAGAACAGATGGTGCCACCAGGACAGATTGTGCCACCAGGAAGTTGAACCTTCCGTAATCAAAATTGGCAAAGGACTGATCGCCACCAGCAGGTTGGATCTTCTTTGATGAAAATTGGCAATGGGAATATCCGCGACCTTACAGGTGACGTCCGCTTTCCCGAAGTGGATCATCTCGAATAAGCGGCTACCAGCCTCGCCTCGAAGTGGATCAACTCGGATAAGCGACTGCCAACCTCTTCTGGAATGCACATCGGCTGCCCCAGTTTGTTCCTCCTGCTTAAAATTAAAGTTTCAACTGGAAAAGCAAGAGGCAACTTTTTGATCTCTTTCATCAAGTCAAGAGAATGGCGAACATAGCCCACTGCAATGCAAACTGAAACAAGTTAGCAGTAAGTCAAAGGAAATGCTAAGTCAAATTTTTTTTTGGGGCGAAGCAATTTATATCCGATTCAGATGCAGAATGGATTTCAGATTCAGTTAAGCAGTGGATAGCCTCGTTCACACAATGATGATGGGTTAGCTCAGCATAAGCCAAGTCCTAGCCTCGCCTATATGGCTAAGCCAGACTGACCCTGAGGGACGCAGTCTTGACCCCACCTATATGGCAAGACTGGCTCAACTATTGAAGAGACCAAGCCCCAAGTTTTGCCTGTGTGGCGAACTTAACAAGCATGCAATTATCTTTCTTTATTCAAGTGATAGCTTCGCTGGGAAGCTGGGCTAAAACCCTTCTCTGCATATCAGTCCATACAAACAAAGGACAAGGGAAATCAATCCCTGAGGTAACTGTTAAAGCTAATTTAAGGGAGATAAATTCCCTAAAGTTCATTGGTAAAAGTCTCTGGATGACCGAGACTTACTGGTCCTTGGCCGCGTAGTAACCAGAGTGGGCATCCCCACTAGTTCAGAGATTTGAGTATCTCTCTCAACCAAGAGAAGAGAAGAGAAAAGCAGACCGCTTCTCTTTAGAGGACCTCAAGTGTCCTATTTATAGGCCTCATGGCCTGAGCGCTGTCGCTTCAAGCATGGAAGCGCGAGCGCGTTTAAGGCATTAATTGAGCCTTGAAAAAGGGAACGGTTTTCCCTCAAAATCGTACAAGGAAGAAATGATCTCCCTCATTAAGGCATTTATTAAGCCTGAAAAAAAGGAATATTCTCCTTCGGAAACGCACAAGGGAGGAATGATCTCCCTCGATTAATGCAGAAGAGGTTATTATAACCTCGAATAAGGAGCGATCCTTCTCGTAACTGGCCGAAGGTTGTTGGCTCGGGAAAGGAACAACATTCTGAAGCGAACTTATTCCGGGAGACTCAGACGCGGAGCAACCCAGATGCGGAGCTACCCAGACGCGAAGCTACCAGAGTCGCGAATCTACACATTCTTCGGCGAGTCTATCCCAAAGCAGGATTAAAAGCGAAGCTGAACTCAACCACCATGGCGATGTTCGAACTTCACATACCACCGATCAGAACAATTCAAAGTATTTCGAAGTCTGAGCCATTGCAGACTTTCGAAAACTTTGAAGGGGGTCTTGTTGACACTTAAAAAAGACAAGATTCTTATTGGTCCGAACAATGTCTACACTTGTTGACATTTACAAAAGACAAGTGAAAGAGAGGCTAATTAGTCTGAATAATGTCTAAACTTGTTGACATTTACAAAAGACAAGCGACAGACAAGCTGACGACCAGTTCTGTACTTGTTGACATTTATAAAAGACAAGCGACAGATAAGCTGATGACCAGTTTTCACCCATCTCCGAGGGACAAGGAAGCAAATTGGATTCTACTAACCCAGTGAAGCAGTCAGTGAGTCTGGATTGTCTCTAAACAGACCTCAGCAGGTCTAAGATGCTGGCACTTAGCATCACATGAGCCCAAAGGGATAGCCTGCTTGAGAGGCTAAGATCACCTAACTTCGCCTTGAAGCCATTCACAGCTCCGCCAGGAAGCTAACTTATAGCTTCGCCTGAAGTACTCAGTTAACTCTGCAAAGAGTTAGTTTCGCTTGAAGTCACACGTAACCACGCAGAAGGATGTTCGGTAGCTTCGCCACAGACGATATCTAGCTCCGCTGAAGAGCTGTCTTCTGACTTCGCCAGATGCGCCATCTAGCTCCACTGTGAGCTCAATGCGGGCAGCACCGCTGCAGGTCTGCTATGGTCAACCTATTGACCATTTAAATCTCAGGATGAGATCAAATCTGATCGAATCAAGACCAAATCTAATCAAGATCAGATCTGGGATCAAATTTGGCAGTTGATTGCCATAATCTCTTGACTCTTCTAAAACGAGTAAGAGGATCAGGGGAAATCCTCCAATTATATGGAAAGGATCAAAACAGATCAAGAGGATCAACCGACCTGCCACTTCTAGCTTCGCAGAAGCTGATCCTAGCCTTGCAGCAAGGCTACTTTCCAGATTTAAACAGATTTGATTCAATCTGTTTCTATATTTTCAAGGGACAATTATACCCCTGCTCTCCCTATAAATAGCCCACCAGGGGCACAAGGAGAGGACACATGCGATAGGCTCCAGAGAGACGGCAGACTTCTCGAGAGGACGCACCGTGCACAAACAGAGATCTATTCTCTTGAATTCAGAGACTTTTAGAGAGCTGCTTCTCTAATCAGGGTGCTGATACCCTAATACCTCCCTTCTTCTCAAGGAATCTCCAGAACCAGGCGAGAAGGAATTCCTAAGTGAAGGCGGTTTTGAGAAGTAACAAGAGGGTTCTACCAACCTTCTGTTCTCTGATTCCCCGAACCAGGCGAGAAGGGAATCTTATCGCTCGCATCGTCAGAGGGACAAAGTGGTCGCGCGCTGACCAGAATCCTATCGGCACACTTCTCCAGAATCTCCAAGGAGATCTACTTGTAATCTTTTGTGTTACTTGTAATTTAGCTCCTCGACCCTTTTTTTTGTAAGTTTTCCCTTTGCAAATCAATGGAAAACAAAGCTGCTCAAGCCGGGCAGTCTCTTCAAGACGCACTGGTTCAGCCCTGGACAAAAGGAGATTAGCCTTCCTGATCATTTCCTTAGCCTTTTCAACTTTATCCTCAGTGTCAAGAAAAGCACTGCTAGAAGCGTCTATGGCATCCCTGAGTTCTACTTTCCTTGTCTCCAAGGATTTCAAATCAGAAGAAATTGCCTTAGCAGCTTCTTGAGCGGCGAGATGAGCTTAATGCATCTAAGCTGCGAGATGCGCAAGCTGTTCGTTAACTAAAGAGTCCAGATCTGAATGGCTAAGACGGCGCCATTCGTCCACATCCCTCTCGAGTCTGTCTACCAGAAGCTCCAATGTGGCGGCCTGGTCATCCCCTCCAAAGTCTCAGATACTGTCAATGCTTCGGGAGAGGACCACCTTTAAAGCAGAAAATGAGGTGGTCGAGCCCTTCAAGACCAAAGCAATGGATCGCTTCAAGCTCTTATAAAAGCTGTCGACTAACTCAGCCACGAATTCGTTCTCGGCCTCAACTACTCCCGGCAAACGAGCAGCCCCTGAAGACAGAGTTTCCACTGGCTTCACTGGCGTAACTATAGAGGCACTGGCTACAGCAACATGAGGGGTCATCGGTGATCTCGGAGGAGTCCTCATTGAAACCAGTACACTAGCCACAATCGAGGTTGGACTAGTGACTATTGCCAGGAGAGCTGGCTCAACCACCAATGTTAGAGAAGTAGGACTGGTAATCACCTTCAGCTCCGCGCTTGGCAAAATAGGCGGCACTGGCGAAAGCAATGACATCTCACTCACTGATATAGCTGGAAGTGAGGTTGGTCCCATGACTACCGTTCCCTCAATTTCATCTCCTCTGGCTGGTTCAGGCTGATAAGGGGGCAACCCATGATACAAGGCATCCAACTCAGCGACATCTGCCGCGGTCGAAGCACTTGCTTCACCCTGGTTCCCTCAGGAAGACAGATTGGCTCTCTTGAAGTCGATACACCCAGAGGTGGAACACCTGCAGCAAGACTTTGTTTAAGCAAGGCATAATAAATAGCAGGAGTAAAAAGGTTGAAATACTACCAAAAGATGATGTCGCTTCAATCATCTTGACGGCTGCATCAGTCCCTGTAGGCTCCATTGGAAAATCTTTAGCAGAATCAACACGAATGGCCGGCCTACCTTCACTTGCCGAACCCTCCGTGATCCACCCAAAAGAGCTAGAGGCTACGGGACTTCCTTTTGCAGTCCCAGCACCCGAAAGACATACATCAGCCGCATCACCTCCAGACTCTTCCGAGACGGTGAAATAGCCAGCTTCATCGCCTTCTCTATAAGTGAACAGGGGATCATAATGCTCCCCCTGTTCTCTGGCAGCCTCAGCTCTTGAGCTTCTCACCGCCTCAGTTCCTGAATCATAAAGTAAACAATGAGCTATATGGAACACATAAGAAGTATATTACAAGAACGGAGTTGATCTTACCCGGGTCCGGAGCAGCTTTACCAGCAGTCTGCCTAGCAGCCGACAACTTGATGACTAATGAAGTAGGAGGAGGAGACACTGCAGATGATTCACCCTCTACAATAACCGTAGGAGCGTAGCGACGAGTCTTCTTCACTACCCTCTTCCTACGAGATTCACCTTCCCGCTTTCGCTTGAAGTGGACGTCAGGATCTTCTTCCTCCATTTCTTCCACATCAACATGTTCCATGGGGGCCGTGCCTACCCCACCAGAAGCAGCTGCTGGAGCCTCAGCACCTGTATCCGCTTCAAAGTGAGGACTTCCTGCATCCGAGGCTTCGCTATCATCAACGGCAATGAATTCCCTGAGGCCTGGAACGCGGACCTTCTTACCCTCACTCTTTTCAGTGACCTTTCGCTTCGGCCGCTGAGAGATTAACTTTACACCAAAGGAATTAATAGAAAATCCAGTGGGTGTGGAGTTCGAGGTTCTATACCACTGGTAGAATCTCAGGGTAGTCAGAAGGTTCGGAGTCCTTAGTGGCATGCACAGTCGTGCCTCAGTACAGCCAGTGATGAAGAACCGCCAGGCACGAGGTCCATCGATGAGGCTTCCCATGAAAGCCAGATTGCTGTTTAGATTGCCTACATACAGTTGGTCATACCCAAACTGACGGGCAAACTGACTCGGAACATAAGGCTCCAGGTAACAGGTTGAAAAACACCTAGAGGGGGGGTGAATAGGTGTTAATGCTAATCTAATGATCTTTTTAAACAAGTATGAATATATGATGCAACGATCACCCAAAACAAGACTAGAAGCCGAATGCCCGGTGAAGGGCTCTGAACTCCTTCCTCGTGATTCCTCTAGATAAGAGTTTGAGGTGCGTATTGCAATCTTGTTGTATGAGTATTGATCGACAAATTAGCAAGGAATGTAATGAATGCAATAATGAAGTGTACACAAGATATATCACAAGTTAGAAATAAAGTGCAATAAAGGATAGCAAAGAATAGAAATCAATCGCAAACACAAAGGGTTTGTTTCGAGGTTCGAGCCACCGCTCTACGTCCCCGCCTTCACCACCGTGAAGGGTTTACACTATATCCACCGAGGAACGATTACAAGGTCTACCGAAGACCGGAGTACCGAACTCCACCAATTACAATCCTCTACCGAAGAGGGATCTCACACAAGAAGAACAAGTAACCAAGTGATCAACAAGAGATCACAAAACTTCTCTTTACAACTTCCTTATAGAATGAGGATATTTTGGCTCAAGAAGTGTAGTGAGAAAACAAACTCAGTTGAAGAAAAATTGCTTTGAAAAAGAACTGAAAAGCAGTAGCCAAGAATGCTCAAAGAGAATTGAATGCTTTGAAACACTTTTTCTTTCTTTTGAAACTTGAAAACAATAGGTATTTTCTAGTGATTTGCAAGAGACCAATCCCCACTATTTATAGGGATTAGAGGTGATCAAAATATGATTAGAACAAGCTTGATAGGTCAGAAAATAGCTGCCAAAAAATCAGGACTAGCAGACACACGGATCCCAATCAAACCCCAAAAAGAAATCTCTGAAAACTAGCTGTTATGGCTGCTGGCGGCTGTCGGTCGACCGGCCCAGTCGACCGGCAGTCCAATTGGCAAAGTAGCCGTTGGACTCGGTCGACCGGTCGTCGACCGGAAGCCAAAGAAAATTTTCACTTAGAACTGTCGGTCGACCGACAAGAAACAGAGAGCAAAGTGGTTCCAGTCGGTCGACCGATAGACGTGCACAAAACATGCACGCCCTGGTCTCAAGGCTCGGCGACCGGTCCAGTCGACCGGCCAGGCCTGGAATAGACCAGTCGACCGGCCCGGTCGACCGCCAGGCCTGAAACAGAATTTTTATTGGATTTTTCCTGAATTTTGGAAAAATTTCAAATTAATTTTGTAAGGAAATATGCTAAGTATCATGCTGAAAAGGTAGGTATACATGATGTAAACATGATATAAAATTTATAAAATTTGAGTCTTGTATAGAAATCAAAGCATGAACTTAAATCAAAAGCCAAAAATAAAAACCGTATTTTGGAAAATGTGTGTGTTTGCTTGAGCCAATTTAACACAGCCTCACTCTTTAACAAACTAAGTCTTACATAGATTCTAGGTGACTACAAAGTCTTCAAGTAGGCTCCTCCATATGTGATCTTGAAAATCTTGTATCTTAAACCCGAAATGAACCAACTTGAGTCAAAACGATCTTCCTTTAGGGAAGAGCACACCATGAATCCTTAAAACCCTGAAACACACTTAAACACTAAAATGATTAGTACAAATAACTATATATGTTTTGTAATCATCAAAACTCAAAAACCGATTGATTGTAACCTTGGGCCAACAATCTCCCCCTTTTTGATGATGACAAAACATACTAGTTATTTAAAAAATATGGGAGAAAGAGCTTGGAAGCTCCCCCTCAAATCATGCTATGTATAAATGAATGGTTATATGTATAAATGAATGGCTATATACAAAATAGATAGAAACAAAGAATTTTGGCATAAAAGAAGAGATATAGGAATACAAAACACATTGCTCAAAATTCTTAACTCAAAAACCAAAACTCAAAAACTAACTTGTTATTACTCCAAAGTCAAAACTCAAAAGTCTAAACTAACTTGTTATTACTTAAAAGTCAAAATGCATAACTCCAAAGTTATTAAAACTCAAAATGCATAACTCTAAAGTTATTAAAACTCAAAATGCATAACTCCAAAGTCAAAATAACTAACTTTTTCTCCCCCTTTTGTCATACATCAAAAAGGGTAAACATAGTTAAAAAAAAATTTCTTCATGAATCCATAACACAAACATTTAATTCACCACAAATAAAGGAAAATCTAGCATAGTCTAGTGGTTTTGTAAAAATATCGGCAAGTTGAAAATCGGTAGAAACATATTCAATTTCAATATCACCTTTTTCATAATGATCTCGAAGAAAGTGATACTGAATGTCAATGTGCTTAGTTTTACTATGTTGATTTGCATTTTTAGTCATATGAATAGTACTAGTATTATCACAAAATATTTTAATATGGTCAAAATGCAAATCATAGTCAAGGAGAGTATGTTTCATCCAAAGAACTTGTGCACAACAAGCTCCGGCCACAACATACTCCGCCTCGGCGGTTGAGAGGGCTACCGAATTTTGCTTTTTGGAAGACCAAGAAACAAAACAATTACCAAGAAATTGACATGTTCCACTTGCACTCTTCCTATCCACTCTACAACCCGCATAGTCGGCATCCGAAAAACTCGTCATGGAAAATTGTCCAGTGTTCGGATACCACAAACCCATTTCAATTGTGCCCTTAAGGTATCTAATAATGTATTTTATCGCAACCAAATGGGACTCTTTAGGACACGATTGAAATCGAGCACAAAGACATACACAAAACATAGTATCCGGCCTACTAGCCGTCAAATACAACAAGCTACCAATCATGCTACGATAAAGCTTAATGTCTACACATGTACCTTGTTCATCCTTGTCAAGCTTTGTAGTAGTTGCCATGGGAGTTTTGCTTGTTTTAGCCCCTTCAAGCCCAAATCTCTTGATAAGTTCCTTTGTGTACTTAGCTTGATTGATGAAGATCCCATCTTTCCTTTGCTTGATTTGGAGTCCAAGGAAGTAGTTAAGCTCACCCATCATAGACATCTCGAATTCTTCCTTCATGCATGATTCAAAAGCTTGGCAAAGATTTTCATTAGTAGAACCAAATATGATATCATCCACATAAATTTGAACTATAAGTATATCATTTTCAACATGTTTTGTAAACAAAGTAGTATCTATTTTTCCTTTCTTAAAACCATTAGAAATTAGAAAAGAAGAAAGTCTTTCATACCAAGCCCTAGGGGCTTGTTTTAAACCATAAAGAGCTTTGTCAAGTTTGAAAACAAAATCCGGATGTGTAGGATCAACAAACCCGGGGGTTGTTCAACATACACCTCCTCTTCAATAAATCCATTTAAGAAGGCACTTTTTACATCCATTGGAAAAAGCTTAAAATCTTTATAAGAAGCAAATGTAAGTGTCATCCGTATGGCTTCAAGCCGTGCTACGGGTGTAAAGGTTTCTTCAAAATCGATACCTTCGACTTGAGTGTAACCTTGGGCAACTAACCTAGCTTTATTCCTAATAACATTTCCCGACTCATCCAACTTTTTCTTAAAGATCCACTTAGTACCAATTGTTGGTCTATCGTGGGGCCTAGGAATAAGGTGCCAAACTTGGTTGCGCTCGAATTGATTGAGCTCCTCTTGCATGGCTAGCAACCAATATGAGTCGCCCTCGGCTTTGAGGATGTTCTTTGGTTCAAAGTGAGAAATAAAAGCATAGTGTCCACAAAAGTCATGAAGTTTAGAACGAGTAGTTACCCCTTTTGATACTTCACCTATAATAAGATCCTTGGGATGATGTGGATTGTATCTCCAATCTTTTGGAAGTGGTTGAGTAGGCTCCACTTCAACTTCTTGATTTTCATTGCTTTGTGCCTCATTTTCTTGAACTTCATTTCTTTCATCATCCTTTGGCATGTCTTCAATGGTAGGTGAGTCCTTCAAAGTAGCTCTCTCCATGTCTTCATTCAAAGAATCTATTTCTACAATATTCTTAACAAACACATTAGATTCCTCAAACTTTACATGTATGGATTCCTCAATAGTCAAGGATGACTTATTGAAGACTCTATAAGCTTTACTAGTATTTGAATAACCAACAAAATTGCTTCATAAGACTTTGCATCAAATTTTCCTAAATTATCTTTAGTATTCAAAACAAAGCATTTACAACCAAAAACCTTAAAGTATGAAACATTTGGCTTTCTAGAAAAATAGATCTCAAAAGATGTTTTTGAATTATTTTTACATAAGAAAACTCTCTTTGATATGTAGCAAGATGTGTTAACAGCCTCGGCCCATAGATAATGAGGGAGACCATATTCAATTATCATTGTCCTAGTCATCTCTTGTAATGTCCGATTTTTCCTTTCAACGACTCCATTTTGTTGTGGAGTTCTAGGACAAGATAGTTCATGCTTAATTCCATGTTCTTCACAAAAGTGGTAAAGGGTAGGTTATTGAATTCACCACCTCTATCACTTCTTATTCTAAAAATAGAAGAATCTTTTTCCTTTTCAACTCTTTTCTTAAAGCTTGAAAATATGAAAAGGCTTAATTTTTGTGCTCTAAAAAGAAAACCCATGTAAAACGCGAGAAATCATCAACTAAAACAAAGCAAACCATTCCCACTTAGACTTTTGGTTTGAGTAGGACCAAACAAATCCATATGGATCAACTCCAAGGGACGTGATGTCATGATATCCTTGAGACTTGAAAGAGGACTTGGTTTGTTTCCCAAGTTGGCACGCGTCGCAAACGCGGTCCTTTTCAAAGTTCAAGCAAGGAATACCTTTCACCATTTCCTTGTTGTTTAATCTAAATAGATGGTCAAAAGAAATGTGGCCTAATCTTCTATGCCACAACCAAGAGTCATCATCGAGGGCTTTCAAACATGTAGCATTGCAAAACATATTAGACATGTCAATCATGTATACATTGCTTTCACGAAAATCGGAAAATATACATGTGTTAGATTGTCTATCAATAACTCTACAAGCTAAATTATCAAAAATAACATCAAAACCTTTGTCACAAAGTTGACTAACACTCAAGAGGTTATGCTTGAGGCCATCAACCAAAACAACATTTTCTATTAATGGGGATGTACCAAGTTTAACATTACCAATACCGATGATTTTTCCCTTGGCATCATCTCCGAAGGTGACGGTGCCACCTTCATGGTATCTTGATAGGGTTGCAAAGTTGTTAATATCCCAAGTCATGTGCCTTGAGCAACCACTATCAAGATACCACAATCCTTTACGTCGTTGGGCCTTGGAAGGTACCTACATCCTTTAACAAATTCGTTGACTTTGGTACCCAAATTTTCTTGGGTCCTTGAAAGTTAGTATTCCAAACCCAAATATTATTATGCGATGCATTAAATCTATCATAGAAAAACTTAACGAAATGACCTTTACGGCCAAAATATGTGCATGAAAATATTTTACCATACATGAATATTGTTGGCCCAAAAGGTTACACTCTCCATTTGTTTAGAGTTTTGATGATAACAAAACAAATAAGAGCTATTTGGTACTAATTAGTTTGTTTAAAATAAGTTTCAGGTTAGTACCATATTTGGAGACCATTGCTAGCTTTTGCAAGACTTTCTAGGTTCATGGAGCAATGAAGGCTTATAGCACATCAAGAAAGGAACTTGGAAGAGAAGGCTCTAGCTAAAGCATTACATGGCTCAAGACTTCAAGATTGCTCAAGATATATCTTTAGATTTGTTTCTAGTTTTATAGTTTTGTTAAAGAATAGTGAATAAGTTTGAAGCTCTATCACATACGTTTTTGCGCACATCTTGTTTCCAAAAATATTTCCTATAATATGTACAAAAATAGTTTGTATACAATCTTCAGCCTACAAACTCATTTTTATCCATTATATATATCTCTATTCAAAAACTATTTTGTTAAAAATCAAATTATCTTCAAGATTCTGTTTTTGTTTTGGCCTTTGACCTGAGCCGGTCGACCGGCCGCCGGCCGACACTGTGCCAGGTTAAGTCGGTCGACCGTCCCTGTCGACCGAGGTTCTGGAAGTAGTGCGTATCCGTATGCACGTTTCACGGTCGACCGGCGGTCGACCGACACCTGCCTGACTGCAAGACCATTGCTCTCTATATTTTTGGTTGACCGGACGGTCGACCGAGAGCCGGCAACGGCTCTTATTTTTGTACTTCGGTCGACCGACCGGTCGACCGAATAGCCATTTGAACAGTAACGGCTATAATTTTAAAGTTGATTTATTTTGTCTTTCTCTCTCTAATAAGGGTTTAAATGTCATTTGCTGATCCTAATACTTTCTAATTAGCCTTAAGTGTGTTTTATCTCTAAACCCTAGCCCTCTACTATAAATAGGGGTGTTTGGGGAGAGGTTGATTACAAGAAATATTTGCAAAAGTTTAAAAAGTTTAAGGCATTCAAAAGAGCTTGGTTTCTTAGTTTGTGCTGAAATTCTCTCTCATTTTCTGAAGTGTTTTTCAAGAACTCTCTGATTTCTTTTTCTTTTCTCCTTACACACAAGAGCTTCATTCCTACTCATTGTTCTACAAGGATTTTTGTAAGGGAAGAGAGTTTTTCAAAAGAGAGTTTGTGGTCTTTTGATCACCAAGAGAGAACTTGTACTTGTGATTGTGGAGTTGGGTACTCCGGTGTATTTGTAACATCTTTGTGAAGTTATAGTGGTTAGAAATTCTTCTGGGGAAGGCGGGGACGTAGAGCTGGGTGCTCGAACCTCGGAAAAATTCTTGGTGTTTGCGTTTGGTTTACTTGCTCTTACTTCTTGCTTTACTTTCATTGCTCTTATTACTTGCTCTCAATCTTTATTGCAATATTCATTTGTTTTCATTCATCTTGTCAATCATAGTCCCATACAACAAGGTTGCATTGCGCACCTCTAACTCATTTCAAGAGGAATCAGGAGGAAGGAGTTTAGAACCCTTTACGGGCATTCGGCTCTTAGTCTTGTTTTGGGCGATTGTTGCATCATATTTTTAAATTGTGCATTGATTAGCATTATCACCTATTCACCCCCCTCTAGGTGATTTTCAATTGGTATCAGAGCTTAGACTCTAAGTTTGGCTTAACATCCTTAGAGAGATCCTTAAAATTTGCTAATCAACATTTGTATTCCATTTGTCATTCACTAGTAAACATGGCCGATAACATCAAAACCCCTCCTAAATTTGATGGACTCAACTTCCCTATTTGGAAGGTTAGGATGACTATCTTTTTGCAATCTTTAGGTAGCTTAGTAGCTAAATCCTTGACCAAACCCTATGTAGTACCCGATAGTGATGAGAGCACATGGACCAACTTTACCTTTAGAGAATATGAGGCTAACTCCAAGGCCCAAAATTCCCTTCTAACCGCCTTGAATGAGGACGACCTTACACGGGTAATACATTGCCAATCCGCCTATGAGATTTGGCAACATTTGTTGGTCACACACGAGGGGACTTCACAAGTTAAGAGAGCTAAGATAGATCTCTTAAGGTCCCAATATGAATCTTTTAAAATGATTGATGATGAATCCATTGATTGCATGATTACAAGGTTTACTAAAATCACCAATGCTCTTTCTTCTTTAGGTGACGATATTTCCAATGATCAAAAGGTGCGAAAAGTGATTCTGGCTCTTCCTTCATCATGGGAGATAAAGGCCACCACCTTGAAAGAATTGAACGACAAGGATGAAATGGACCTCATTAGTCTCATTGGGAACTTAAAAACCCATGAGATGGAAAGAAGGCAAGAGAAGAGGCCGCTCCGCTAAAGAAGAAGTCCATAACCTTCAAGTCTTCATCCACTCTTGAGGATGATGAAGAAGATGAAGAAGAAGATGAGGAGCTCTCCCTTCTTGTGCGAAATGTCAAAAGGATGTACCGGAAGAACAAGCTCAACTTCCGAAGAAAATTTGAAGGTAAAGAGAGAGAAGAATTATTTGCTACAATTATCGAAAGCCCGGACATATCATGGCGGATTGTCCGGAGTTCAAGAAGAAAATGACTTCCTCTTTCAAGCCAAAGAAGCCGGTTGAAAAGAAAGCCTACAAAGCCACATGGGATTCGGAAAGCGAATCCGAAGACGAGGTGGACACGGCGAACATGTGTTTCATGGCAAACACACCAAGGTAACCCCACAACCTCTTGATGAAGATGATGAATTAAGCAAAGAAGTTCTTGTACATGCTTTTGTTGAACTCTCCGAAACCTATGATAATAAAAAGATTGAATGCTCAAAATTAGAAAAGGAAGTTGCTTTTCTTAAAAATCAACTTGCTATTATTTCTAGAGAAAAAGATGAAATTTCCTCCAATCTCATTTCTACTCAAAATGAATTTAGTGCTTACAAAGTTGCACGTAAAGCAAAATTTCCTAAGATTGATGAAAAAGAAATTTCTTCTCTAAAAACTAGAATTGTTGACTTTGAAAGGTTTTGAAGGATTGTGCTTTTAACACTAAGAAAATTGAAGAAATATTTTCTAAAAGTACACTTCTCATGCTAAAGATTCTCATATTAAGATTCCCCATGCTCACACTTCACACCACACTCATGCTAAATCCACACATGCTCACAAGTCTCACACTCACTATGCTTTTAAATATGGTAGAGTGTATAGATGTACTTATTGTGGTAAAAATGGACATTTGGCTAAGTTTTGTTATGACCAAGTAAATAGATCAATAATCTTGTTTGGGTTCATGGCACTAACCCTTTAGGACCCAAGAAAATGTGGGTACCAAAATCAAGTCCTAAATTGTTTGATGTAGGTACACACCAAGACTCCAAGACGTAAGGAGCGGTGGTACCTTGATAGTGGTTGTTCAAGACACATGACATGGGACATCAATAACTTTACAACCCTATCAAGGTACATGGAAGGTGGCACCGTCACCTTCGGGGATGACTCCAAGGGAACTATCATCGGTATAGGTAACATTCAAATTGGTGCATCTCCTATTATAGAAAATGTAGCTCTTGTTGATGGTTTGAAGCATAACTTGCTTAGTATTAGTCAACTTTGTGACCGTGGACTTAAAGTTATTTTTGATGATTCTTCTTGCAAGATTTTTGATGTTAAACCAATGATTGTATTCTCACCGGTTTTCGTGACAATAATGTTTATATCATTGACATGCTTAATTTAGATTGTTCTACTAAATGCTTGAATGCTTTTAATGAAAATTCTTGGCTTTGGCATAGAAGATTAGGACATGCATCTTTTGACCATCTGTCTAGGATTAATTCTAAGGAATTGGTGAAGGGTATACCTTACTTGAAGTTTTAGAAAGACCACATTTGTGGTGCGTGCCAACTTGGGAAACAAACCAAGTCTTCCTTCAAACCAATCAAGGATATCATGTCAACTAGACCATTAGAATTAATTCATATGGATCTTTTTGGACCAACTAAAACTAAAAGCTTAAATGGTAGTAGATATGCATTTGTTTTAGTTGATGATTTTTCCCGATTTACTTGGGTTTTCTTTTTGGAACACAAAGATCAAACTTTTTCTCATTTCAAGATTTTTCGAAAAAGGGTTGAAAAGAAAAAGGTTTTTCGATTTTGAAAATAAGGAGTGATAGAGGTGGTGAGTTTGTTACCAACTCTTCATGACTTATTGTGATGAAAAGTGAATCAAGCATGAAATGTCATGTCCTAGGACTCCACAATAAAATGGAGTTGTAGAAAGGAAAAATAGAACACTTCAAGAGATGGCTAGGACCATGATAAGTGAATATGACCTCCCTCAATATTTATGGGCCGAGGCCGTAAACACCGCATGCTATATTTCGAATCGTATTTATTTGTGTAAGAATTCTTCCAAACATCTTTTGAAATGTATCATTCTAGAAAACCTAATGTTGCATATTTCAAAGTTTTTGAATGCAAGTGTTTTGTTTTGAATACTAAAGATAACTTGGGTAAATTTGATGCTAAGGCTTATGAAGCAATCTTTGTTGGATATTCTACTACTAGTAAAGCTTATAGAGTATTCAATAGATCTTCACTTACCATTGAAGAATCCATGCATGTTAAATTTGAAGAATCTAATGTGGTTGTTGAGAATGTTGTAGAGATTGACCCATTAGGTGAAGACATGGAGAGACTATCCTTGAAGGACTCACCCACTCAAGTAGATAAGCAAGAACCAATTGGTGATGTTCAAGAGGATAAAGAGGAAAGCTCTCAACCGCTTCCTAAAGATTGGAGATACGCTACAAATCACCCCAAGGAACTCATCTTAGGTGATGTCTCTAAAGGGATAACAACTCGCTCCAAGCTCCATGACTTATGTGGTAACTTTGCTTTCATTTCTCATTTTGAACCCAAAAGCATCCTCGAAGCCGAGGCGGACTCATATTGGTTGCTAGCCATGCAAGAGGAACTCAATCAATTTGAGCGCAACCAAGTTTGGCACCTTGTTCCTAGGCCCCACGATAGACCAATAATTGGTACTAAGTGGATCTTTAGAAACAAGATGGATGAGTCTGGTAATGTCATTAGGAATAAAGCTAGGTTAGTGGCCCAAGGTTACACTCAAGTTGAGGGAATTGACTTTGAGGAGACCTTTGCACCCGTAGCACGGCTTGAAGCCATACGGATGACATTAGCTTTTTCATCTTTTAAAAATTTTAAACTTTTTCAAATGGATGTGAAAGTGCATTTTTGAATGGTTTTATAAATGAAGAAGTTTACGTTGAACAACCTCCCGGTTTTGTTGATCATGTTCATCAAACTTGATAAAGCTTTGTATGGATTGAAACAAGCTCCAAGAGCTTGGTATGAAAGGCTTTCTAGTTTTCTCATTTCAAATGATTTTGTTAAAGGCAAAGTAGACACAACTCTTTTTACTAAGCATGTTGATAATGACATTTTAATTGTGCAAATTTATGTTGATGATATAATTTTTGGATCTTCTAATGAGTTTCTATGTAAGGAGTTTGAAAAGGTTATGCAATGTGAGTTTGAAATGTCTTCCATGGGTGAATTGAATTTCTTTCTTGGACTCCAAATCAAGCAATTGCAAGATGGGAACTTCATATGTCAAGCCAAGTACGCAAAGGAACTCATAAAGAAGTTTGGACTTGAAGACTCTAAAGTTTGCAACACTCCCATGGCAACTACAACCAAGCTTGATAAGGATGACCAAGGTAAAAATGTTGATATTAAATTGTTTAGAAGCATGATAGGTAGTCTTTTGTATTTGACGGCAAGTAGGCCGGATATAATGTTTAGTGTGTATCTTTGTGCTAGATTTCAATCGTGTCCCAAAGAGTCCCATCTTATTGCGGTAAAACGCATTACTCGTTATATTAAGGGCACAATTGGAATGGGTATTTGGTATCCGAAAACCGGAGATTTCTCAATGACGAGTGATTCGGATGCCGACTATGCTGGTTGTAGAGTAGATAGAAAGAGTACTAGTGGGACATGTCAATTTCTTGGTAATTGTCTTGTTTCATGGTCCTCTAGGAAACAAAATTCCGTAGCTCTCTCAACCGCCGAGGCGGAGTATGTTACCGCGGGGGCTTGTTGTGCACAAGTCCTTTGGATGAAATATACTCTCCTTGATTATAATTTGCATTATAACCATATAAAAATATTTTGTGATAATACTAGTACTATACATATGACTAAGAATGCAAATCAACATAGTAAGACCAAGCACATTGAGATTAGATATCACTTTCTTAGAGATCATTTGAGAAAGGAGATATAGATATTGATTATGTTTCTACGGATTTGCAACTTGCCGATATTTTCACTAAACCACTTGATTTTGCCAGATTTTCTTTCATATGTGGTGAACTTAATGTTTGTGTTATTGAATAACAATGTTTTCTTGACCCTTTTTGATGTATGACAAAAAAGGGGAGAATGAGTTATGAGTTTATGTATGGAAATATGAAGTTCATATGGTTTTGGTTCCATATGAGTTTATATATGTTTTTAGTTTTTGACGTGTTCTCATGAATTCTTGTAATTTGAGTTTAAGTGTTTTGCAAGTGTTTTATATCTCATGGTGTTTATGGTTTTTGGTTTCATGATGTTTACTCGTAAATTACAAATTACATTGTTTTTCTTTGTTTAATAAAGCATAATTTGAGGGGGAGCTTTCTCCTCCCCTTTATTTTTGTTCATAGCCTATTTGTTTTGTCATCATCAAAAAGGGGAGATTGTTGGCCCAAAAGGTTACACTCTCCATTTGTTTAGAGTTTTGATGATAACAAAACAAATAAGAGCTATTTGGTACTAATTAGTTTGTTTAAGATAAGTTTCAGGTTAGTACCATATTTGGAGACCATTGCTAGCTTTTGCAAGACTTTCTAGGTTCATGGAGCAATGAAGGCTTATAGCACATCAAGAAAGGAACTTAGAAGAGAAGGCTCTAGCTAAAGCATTGCATGGCTCAAGACTTCAAGATTGCTCAAGATATCTTTATATTTGTTTCTAGTTTTATAGTTTTGTTAAAGAATAGTGAATAAGTTTGAAGCTCTATCACACAAGTTTTTGCGCACATCTTGTTTCCAAAATATTTCCTATAATATGTACAAAAATAGTTTGCATACAATCTTCAGCCTACAAACTCATTTTTATCCATTATATATTTCTCTATTCAAAAACTATTTTGTTAAAATCAAATTATCTTCAAGATTCTGTTTTTGTTTTGGCCTTTGACCTGAGCCGGCCGGCCGGCCGCCCGCCGACACTGTGCCAGGTTAAGTCGGTCCACCGTCCCTGTCGACCGAGGTTCTGGCAGCAGTGCGTATCCGTGTGCACGTTTCACGGTCGACCAGGCGGTCGACCGACACCTGCCTGACTGCAAGACCATTGCTCTCTATATTTTTCGGTTGACCGGACGGTCGACCGAGAGCCGGCAACGGCTCTTATTTTTGTACTTCGGTCGACCGACCGGTCGACCGGAATAGCCGTTTGAACAGTAACGACTATAATTTTAAAGCTGATTTATTTTGTCTTTCTCTCTCTAATAAGGGTTTAAATGTCATTTGCTGATCCTAATACTTTCTAATTAGCCTTAAGTGTGTTTTATCTCTAAACCCTAGCCCTCTACTATAAATAAGGGTGTTTGGGAGAGGTTGATTACAAGAAATATTTGCAAAAGTTTAAAAAGTTTAAGGCATTCAAAAGAGCTTGGTTTCTTGGTTTTGTGCTGAAATTCTCTCTCATTTTCTGAAGTGTTTTTCAAGAACTCTCTGATTTCTTTTTCTTTTCTCCTTACACACAAGAGCTTCATTCCTACTCATTGTTCTACAAGGATTTTTGTAAGGGAAGAGAGTTTTTCAAAAGAGAGTTTGTGGTCTTTTGATCACCAAGAGAGAACTTGTACTTGTGATTGTGGAGTTGGGTACTCCGGTGTATTTGTAACATCTTTGTGAAGTTATAGTGGTTAGAAATCCTTCTGGGGAAGGCGGGGACGTAGAGCTGGGTGCTCGAACCTCGGAAAAATTCTTGGTGTTTGCGTTTGGTTTACTTGCTCTTACTTCTTGCTTTACTTTCATTGCTCTTATTACTTGCTCTCAATCTTCATTGCAATATTCATTTGTTTTCATTCATCTTGTCAATCATAGTCCCATACAACAAGGTTGCATTGCGCACCTCTAACTCATTTCAAGAGGAATCAGGAGGAAGGAGTTCAGAACCCTTTACGGGGCATTCGGCTCTTAGTCTTGTTTTGGGCGATTGTTGCATCATATTTTTAAATTGTGCATTGATTAGCATTATCACCTATTCACCCCCCCCCTCTAGGTGATTTTCAAATGCATGATGTGTGTGTGGAGTGTGGGCATGTTTAGGGTGTTTGGCATGATGTAAAGGTTGTGATCTATGAGCATGAATAGCATGTGAATGTTTCTTAGGGGCTTGTTTCTTAGGAAACATAGCCTCTAGTCTATTCTTATCAAATTCACATTTTTTCAAAACTATTCCTAATGAATCAATTTCTCTTTTAGCATGAAAATTTCATTTTCATTAACTTGTGGAAACTTACCTTTGCAAGAAATCTTATAGTTCTCAAAATCCTTTTGTGCAGAAACAAGAGTAGAAAGCAATTCATCCTTTTTTTTAGTAGGATTGAAAACTTGGTGATTTAGATATTCATTTTCCTTTTTCATTTTCAAATATTTCTTTTTAGAAAATCATAGTTATGTGAGAGTTCTTCAAATGCTTCTCCTAGTTCATCCATGGAAAGCTCACAATCAAAAGGAGTATTGGGAGTTACCTTGCTTGTGCTTTCATTTGCCATGAAGCACATGTTGGCGGTGTCGACTTCCTCCTCGGATTCACTCTCGGAATCCCAAGTAGCCTTTAATGCTTTCTTTTTGTATGGCTTCTTGGATGTGGAGGGCTTGACTTTATTCGGGCATTCCGCAACAATATGACCCGGCTTTTGGCAATTGAAGCAAATAATTTTCTTCTCTTCTTTGCCTTGCCATCTCCTCTTATTTTGAACTTTGCCTTGTTATACTTTCTCCGAATGTTCTTTACAAGAAGTGAGAGCTCTTCATCATCTTCTTCTTCATCGTCTTCGTCGGAGTATGTGGAATGACTCTTGAAGGCAATAGTTTTCTTCTTGGAGGGAGCCATTTCTTCTCTTGCTTTTCTTTCCATCTCATGGGTCTTGAGGTTCCCAATGAGACCTATTAGCTCCATCTCTTCCTTGTCATTAAGTTCCTTCAAGGTAGTGGCTTTGACTTCCCAAGATGGAGGGAGAGCCCGGATGATCTTCCTTACTCTTTGGTCGTTGTCGATGACGTCACCTAGAGAAGAAAGTCCATTAGTAATCTTTGTAAATTTTGTAACCATATCATCTATGGTTTCATTCTCTTGCATAGAAAAATCTTCATATTGGGAACGAAGAAGGTCTATTTTTGCCCTCTTAACTTGTGAAGTCCCCTCATGAGTGACAGCAAGTGAGTCCAAATATCATGTGCGGATTTGCAATGAATAACTCTAGAGATATCATCATCATTAAGTGCTTGAAGTAAAGCATAGTGAGCCCTAGCATTAGCATCAAATTCTTTTGTCTCAATATCGGACCAAGTGTCCTCATCACCGGTGGGTACACTAAATGCTTTGGTCACCGCCTTTGCAACCCAGCTTTCTAGGGATTGCAAAAATACGGTCATCTTAACCTTCCATATGGGAAAGTTAAGGCCATCAAACTTTGGTGGGGTCTTAATTCCTTCGGCCATTTTTACTAAGTGAATGAATATGAAAAATGAATATTAGATTAGCAATAAGGATCTCTCTAAGGTTGTTAAGCCAAGAGCCTAGAGACCAATGCTCTGATACCCATTGAAAAACACTTAGTGGGGGGGGTGAATAGGTGTTAATGCTAATCTAATGATCTTTTTAAATAAGTATGAATATATGATGCAACGATCGCCCAAACAAGACTAGAAGCCAAATACCCGGTGAAGGGCTCTGAACTCCTTCCTCGTGATTCCTCTAGATAAGAGTTTGAGGTGCATATTGCAATCTTATTGTATGAGTATTGATCGACAAATTAGCAAGGAATGTAATGAATGCAATAATGAAGTGTACACAAGATATATCACAAGTTAGAAATAAAGTGCAATAAAGGATAGCAAAGAATAGAAATCAATTGCAAACACAAAGGGTTTGTTTCGAGGTTCGAGCCACCGCTCTACGTCCCTGCCTTCACCACCGTGAAGGGTTTCCACTATATCCACCGAGGAACGATTACAAGGTCTACCGAAGACCGGAGTACCGAACTCCACCAATTACAATCCTCTACTGAAGAGGGATCTCACACAAGAAGAACAAGTAACCAAGTGATCAACAAGAGATCACAAACTTCTCTTTACAACTTCCTTATAGAATGAGGATATTTTGGCTCAAGAAGTGTAGTGAGAAAACAAACTCAGTTGAAGAAAAATTGCTTTGAAAAAGAACTGAAAAACAGTAGCCAAGAATGCTCAAAGAGAATTGAATGCTTTGAAACACTTTTTCTTTCTTTTGAAACTTGAAAACAATAGGTATTTTCTAGTGATTTGCAAGAGACCATCCCCACTATTTATAGGGATTAGAGGTGATCAAAATATGATTAGAACAAGCTTGATACGTCAGAAAATAGCTGCCAAAAAATCAGAACTAGCAGACACACGGATCCCAATCAAATCCCAAAAAGAAATCTCTGAAACTAGCCGTTATGGCTGCTGGCGGCTGTCGATCGACGGCCCGGTCGACCGGCAGTCCAATTGGCAAAGTAACCGTTGGACTCGGTCGACTGGTCGGTCGACCGGAAGCCAAAGACAATTTTCACTTAGAACTGTCGGTCGACCGATCGGTCGACCGACAAGAAACAGAGAGCAAAGTGGTTCCAGTCGGTCGACCGGTCGGTCGACCGACAGACGTGCACAAAACATGCACGCCCTGGTCTCAAGGCTCGGTCGACCGGCCCAGTCGACCGGCCAGGCCTGGAATAGACCGGTCGACCGGCCTGGTCGACCGACAGGCCTGAAACAGAATATTTATAGGATTTTTCCTGAACTTTGGAAAATTTTCAAATTAATTTTGTAAGGAAATATGACTAAGTATCATGCTAAAAAGGTAGGTATACATGATGTAAACAAGATATAAAATTTATAAAAATTTGAGTCATGTATAGAAATCAAAGCATGAACTTAAATCAAAAGCCAAAAAAAAACCGTATTTTGGAAAATGTGTGTTTTGCTTGAGCCAATTTAACACACAGCCTCATTCTTTAACAAACTAAGTCTTACATAGGTTCTAGGTGACTACAAAGTCTTCAAGTGGGCTCCTCCATATGTGATCTTGAAAATCTTGTATCTTGAACCCGAAATGAACTAACTTGAGTCAAAACGATCTTCCTTTAGGGAAGAGCACACCATGAATCCTTAGAACCCTGAAATACACTTAAACACTAAAAATGATTAGTACAAATAACTATATATGTTTTGTAATCATAAAAAATCAAAAACCGGTTGATTGTAACCTTGGGCTAACACAGGTGTCCCCACTTCTATACAACAAGTGTGATAGCCGGATGCTAACCAGCCATTCGAAGACTCCCCGACTCAAAGACGTCTGCCCTTCTCCTACATCCTTAATTCTTCACTATAGCCTGCATCGCGAATGTAGGGAAAGAATCAGAAAAGGCTATAGACGTCATGACGGCACAGCAGTTTACTGACCGCAGCCACATAGGTCTTTGACCACGAACACCCCTCGAATCGACGGAGAAGCGCCATGCGAACACCTTCTGGGGGCTCCTCTCCGGCTTGGATAATGGAGGGACAGTGAAGGGCGAACCATGCCATCAAATAAGTATAGGGCAAACCAATTCTGGGGTTTGGCCCGTCGCGAGGCAAGATAGTCCCCTTTCCCTGCTTCGTTGTTGGTGGCCTACAGAAAGCCTCCGTCAATCCACGAAGGCCTCTTTGAATACAGCACACCATGGCTGGAAGAAGTCCAAGAGAACGACCATGGACTAGACGAACAGCAGACAACAAGATGTCGGATGAATGACATCGCCAGATGAAGACGGCACCACACATCTCTTCAATCAGACCGTTAAAAAACCGGCCAGAAGTGCCTTTCGGGACGTCGGTCGACGAGCCTGGTGGTGGAAACTCCGAAGAATATCGCCTTTCTCATAGGGTCCGTCATCTTCTTCCAGAATTAGATCCCCATGAGAGTGCTCTTGCATCCGGCGAAAGATGTCTTCATTTGTAACTCCATAATGAGCTGCTTCAGGAGTACCTTCCAGGTCAGGGAACAAATAATTTCCCCAACTCTTCAAACTGTATTGTAATACCCCGTTTCCAGAATACGTACTTAGTTGCGTATTCAGCTTTTCGATCGTATTTTTTGATTTACTTCCTGTATTTGACCGATTTCAATTTCAAATATCATTTTCTAATATATTAGATTTTATATGATTTTCTGGATTTTTCCTGAATTAAATGAATTTCTTCAAAACCGGTGTCGACCAGTGTCACTGATCGATTCCCGAATTTTATTTTCCAAACAGTTAGGAATTTCTAGAAAGTCCTTTAGGCTTTATTTCTTAGAATCCTGTTTTCTATCTAAATACTTTTTCTGAGAATTTTATGAATTTATGAAAATTCTAACGGAGTCGGTAGATAACTGATTCCGGGATTTTTAGTTTTAAAACTATAAAGTGTTTCTTAAAAAGGATTTCACTATTAGCCTTCATATATTATTATTGATTTTTGGTGAAATTTACGAGTCGTTCCGAGATACTTGAATTTCGGACGATTTCGGTATTTTCCGAAATGTTTTCCGCATCTTAGACTTAAACCCAGGAACCTGTGTTTCCGATATTTTCATTTTTGGAGATCAAGAAAATATCTTCATTTATCAAATTCTTTTCCTTTTTCCTTTTCTCTATTTTTCTTTCCTTCTTTCCTTCCACCAAATTCCCAAAATATCTTCTCCCAAATATCTTCCCAAAATATCAAACAAATTCCACACCCTTCCTCATTAATGCCTCTTTCTCTCTCTCTCTCCCATGGCCGGCCAAGTGGCCAAGAAGAGGGACACCCATCCCCTCTCCTATTTTGCAATAAACCCCCTCACATTTACATTATTTACACCTCCCTTACAAAATCAAAATCCTATATAAACTTCCTTTTACAATTCTTTTCTCTTTTCTTCACTTCACCAAAAGATTAGCCTTCACCATTTTCTTCTCCATCTCAAACCCTAACTCCAAACCACCTCAAAGTCTTCATCTTCTTCTCAAGCAACTACAACCCTTGGATTTGGATTGCATATCTCTCATCGGAAGTATCGCCAAAGACCTAGTTAGTGATATTGTCGTCAACGATCATTCGGAACTCGTAGAAGCTTCACATAACCTTTCCTTGTGAGTATATCTACTCACCAAGACTTGTAAACTCCTTTGTATACTTGTGTTGACAAATTATGTACACTTGTGCCATAAAAATCCCACTTTTAGACCATCAAGAACAACCACCAGAAAATCTGTTCTGTCACAGTTTTCCCCACGATTAGTCGACTTAACCTAGGGACCAGTCGACTAACCCACCTTAGTTGAAACTTAACCTTTTCTGATTTCACAGCTTTAGTCGACTAAGCCATATTACCAGTCGACTAGACCCCCCTAGTCGACTATATTTTTAACCTAGTCGACTGATCTTTCCCTGAACCAGAAAACCCAACTCTCGGTTCCAGTCGACTCATACAAAATATTAGTCGACTTAGGACCCCTAGTCGACTACCCATTCCTCCCTAGTCGACTCCTGTTTTCCTGAAATAAAACATCAACTCTCTGTATCACAGACTTAGTCGACTTAAGTATCCGTTAGTCGACTAGTAGTTCCCTGTTAGTCGACTACTCTTACAACCCTAGTCGACCAACTTTTCCTGAAACAGAATTACAACTCTCTGGAACCCAGTTTTAGTCGACTCATCTAGACTGTTAGTCGACTTAAGATCCCTATTAGTCGACTAATCCTTCCACCTAGTCGACTAATTCTGAATGTCTGACTTAGTTGATTTCCTATTTGAATTTGGATTTTATCTTTGATACATGTGTAACATATTATTCCTGTTTATACTTCATGACTGGTATTACATGACATGTTACTTGATGGATCTCACCACTTGTTACTTCATGACTTGTTATTACATATTCTCGTTTCATGACTCGTTAAATAGTGAATATCACCTTTTATCATGCTATCTCTTAAACCAAGCATGATGCACTTGACTTTTGTATAAAATGGACCAACTTACACATGGGTCGGGGGAAACATGCGGATATCGATATGTGTTCGTGTTTACAGTGGCATTAGGTATATTGTACAATTATATTTCCGGTCTGACCTGAGGGCCTCCAGGGGACCGAGGGAGTGCTTGCTCCCTATTCCTGAATACTGTCATGACAAGGGCATACATAAGTCCCTCCTGATAGGCCTTGCGGCTGGTTCCGTCATCAAGCAACGGAACACCCTGGACAGTGGTCCCGGGCATGCACGGGACCCACTGTAAACATAGTTCGTCGATACAACCGCTGTTTCCAATAACAACCTTGCTTTACTAGGATATGGATCTATGTGCTCTGGGACGCTGGGTCACATAGCTAGATATCACAGTAAGACAAGTAATAATAATAAGACGCCAACTATAGATTCATTGTATTTAGGATTTTATCTCCTCATGCTTTTCATACTTGTTAGTTGATATTCCTTATAACTGTTCATCTTTCCTTATTCATGTCCCTTAGCCACTTGGCTATAGTTTGTTTATTGTTATATGTCTTGACTCCTTGGATTTGCACATTCAGATTCCGAAGCTTGGAACGAAGTGGAACCATCCACAGAGGACCAAGCTTACCTTAGTGAGCAGGCGGATTAGTTCCAGTCCCCTCGTGCCAGACTCCTCCTTTTTGACTCACGAGACCTCCATCCTACTCGTGAGCTTTTTTGTATACATATTGTATATTATTCTTTTGGACTTGGTTATGATGTAATACACATGTAATGTGTAATACTTTATAATATCCTGTGATAACTTTGTATGTGTATATCTTGAGTTGGCATAAGAATATACCACGCTTTGTGTTGTACTCTAATTCTTGCTGTACTTATTGCTTAGCGTATATGCGTGGGGGCATTTTCTGACCTACGTATATACGTCGCAGTGACGTCCCCGTATCCTTGGAATCGGCGCGTTACATGTATGAAGCCCCCTTACTACTCCCATGCATGCTGGAGCAAATGTAGAAGTGGCACATCAACTCCCTAGGTCTCAAACAAAGCGGGCTCCTATTTCTCTAGAAGTGCCAATTCCGCCTCGCACGGGAAATATTCTTCATATGGGAAAGACCCCAAAGGCAGAGCAGAGATTTCCCACATCTCGTGCAGAGCCATGCCCAATTCGCCAACAGGGGTGAAGAAGGTCCCTATAGCCGGGCAGTATAACTCAAAGATGGCGTAGAAGTTCACTACGCTCATCTGAATGCCATAACAGGTCACGCTGACGGCCTCGTAGAGTTCCAGCCTCTCCAGATCCTCCTCAAAATGAGCAAGGACATATAGAGTCAAGTCCCTCCACCATGCCTTGAGTGGATGAATCCACCCCGGAGTCCTGAAATCAGTGGCTGGATAATTGCCACAAACTTTAAAGAACTAGTTTCCAAAGGTCAGAGCCACCGCGGGTTTTCTCCCACTGGGATGTCTGGAAGTACATTCCTAGGGTGGAGACTCAATATGCAGCGAGGAGGACCTGTCCTTGTGTAACCGGGGGACAGAATTATCAACTTCCCTACGTGAACAGAATCAGTAATCCGCGTCACTTGCCACTGCATCTTTTGAACCCTCGCCACACATTGAAAGAAGACAAGGAAAAATGCCGCTTGCTAGATGGGAGATAGTAATTCTCACCATCCAATTTGAAAATCCACTGCCCCTCTCCGCTAGCAGCTGGTGATCATTGTCTGGCGCTGCATCTCCGAACATGAAGCTGGGCTTTCGATAGATTCTTCGGTCGGAATCTTCAAGGGGAGCAGTAGTTAAGATGCTCCTCATGGTGCGCTGATCCCCAGTATGAATAAGTACATCCCGAACAAGAGAGCTTCGCTCGCTGAATAGTGAGGCCTGTCCTTGAAACTGCAGGCTGACATTCCCATCCAGCCCCTGGCTATGCCAAAGAGACTGTTCAGAGGACCAGGAGTATAGTGCACTGCAAAATAAGGAGAAACTATGATTAGTTCATTAGCCAAACGAGAGCTAAAATAAGAATGTAATTTTTGTTAAGGCATAGCTTCGCCCTCCGAGCGAAGCTGGCCTAACAATAGCTTCGCCCCGAAGCTTAGCTTCGCAGCTGCAGTTTAACTCCGCGCTCTACATGAAGGCAGGATACAGAAAAATATCTAAGTAGGAGCTTCGCTCTGGAAGCTTGACCTCGAACAACAGAATGTGGCAAAGCCCCAGGGGCTAACTTCGTCAGAAAGCCTATCATTCATAGGGTGTGAACACCTAAGGGATAGCTTCGCCTAGAAGCTTGGAGAAGAAACCCTTCGGTTCTTAAAATTCCCAATCAAGAAATCAAGGGAAATTTAGGGAATTGAACTCCCTAAGATCACCAGATCATGATTGATCGCTCTAGATTCATCTGAAGATAGCCAGAAATTGGCTTTACAAGAGAGATGAAAATCTCTGATCAAAAGGGAAAGATCCCTACCAGCGATAGGTCGTTCGATGACCGGAGGAGGAGAGGGTCCCTCCGTCGTAGAGGTCGCTACCTCTTTTCCTGCTCATCTTTTGGGAGCTATTGGAGAACTGAAGAAGTTCTTGAAATTCCAAACGAAGGAGGAAGAAGAAGAAAAGAGTCAAGAGTGCTCTGAAAATTCAAAAAGAAGTGATGCCTTCTCTTTCAGCCCGATCAGGCTTTTATAGGCTAATAATTGCCTAAGACTTCGCCTTCTTGAAAGGAGCGCAGGCAGTCGTTTCAAATTAATTTGAAATGGCTCCTAAGCGCCTTCCCGAGAAGCGCTGCTTCAGCCCCGCTAAGGGCTAACTCCGCCGTGAGTCCAATGTTGACTTAGCGCAACGCTTGAATAACTTCGCTGAGAAACGTGCCTTAGCTCCGCTAAAAGCACATCTCTAGCTTTGCGAAAATTTCGTGCTAGCTTCGCCAGAAACTAGCTCCTGACTTATTTGAAAATCTGTCTTCAGCTTCGCCGGAAGATTAGCTCGGCTAAGAGTTCTCATTTCCTCCTGGGGAAAAGACTTGCCTAAGTTGGTCCACTTCAAGTGTTCTCGAGTCAAAAAGGAGAAAAACAAAGCAGATAAATAGTGGAAAATGAACTTTTATTGATTCAAAAGGAAGATACATTGACGCTACATCAAGGTGGTTCGTACAACCGAATCATTACTCCAAAGGCATACAAGTGGTCCTGTCTACTTCCAAGCGAAACTAACTGGACACAAAAGGTCTTACTCCTGCACAAGGCCGTAATCCTTCGCATAATGGCAGATTTTGCCATCAAGAAGCTGGATCTTCTTTGATGAAAATTGGCAAAGGACTGATTGCCACCGGAAAGCTGGATCTTCTTTGATGAAAATTGGCAAAAGATGGATCCGAGACCTTACAGGTGACGTCCGCTTTCCCGAAGTGGATCATCTCGGATAAGCGACTATCAACCCCTTCTCGAAGTGGATCATCTCGGATAAGCGACTGCGAACCTCTTCTGGGAACACGCATCAGCTGCCCCAGTTGGTTCCTCCTACTTAAGATTAAAGTTTCAAGAGACGAGTTTCTGGTCTCTTTCATTAAGATGAAAGATGGACGAGCACAGTTCACTGCAATACAAACTGGAAACAAGTTAGCAGTAAATCAAAGGAAAATGCAAGCATGATACGCTAAGTCAAGTTCTTTGGGCGAAGCAATTTATATCCGATCCAGTTGCACTTTAAGGATCGATTTCAGTTAAGCAAAGGATAGCCTCGCTTGCACAGTGATGATGGGCTAGCTCAGCATAAGCCAAGTCCTAGCCTCGCCTATATGGCTAAAACAGACTGATCCAGAGGGGCATAGTCTTAGCCCCACCTATATGGCAGGACTGGCTCAAAGTTGAAGAGACTAAGTCCCAATTCTTACCTATGTGGCGAACTTAGCAGGCAAGCATGCAATGATCTTTCTTTGATCAAGTAAAAATGATAGCTTCGCCGGGAAGCTGGAAAATAGGGCTGAAGCCCTTCTCTGCAAATCAGTCAGATACAAAATGAAGGACAAGAGAAATCAATCCCTGAGGCAGCTTATAAAGCTAAATTAAGGGAGATAAACTCCCTAAAGTCATTTGTCCATTTGTAAAGTCTCCGGATGACCGAGACTCACCAGTTCAGAGATCTGAGTATCTTTCTCTAAACAACCAAGAGAAGTCATGAATAGACTGCTTCTCTGCAGAGGACTTCAAGTGTCCTATTTATAGGCCTCATGGCCTGATCGCATCGCCGCTCCTTCAAGCTTAGAAACGCGAGCGAATTTAAGGCATTTATTGAGCCTTGAGAAAGGAAATAGTCTCCCTCGGAATTGCACAAGGAAGCAATGATCTTCCTTGTTAATGTAAGAGAGGTTATTCTAACCTCGAAAAAGGGGCAATCCTTCTCGTAACTAGCCGAAAGCAGTTGGCCTCGGGAAAGGAACGACGTTCGAAGACCAATTTGAAGTGAATCTACTCCGGGAGGTTCGAACGCGGAGCTACTTAGACGCGAAGCTACCCAGAATCGCGAACCTACACGATTCCTCGGCGAACTTATTCTAATCCGGAAGCAGGATTGAAAGCGAAGCTGAACTCAACCACCATGGCGACGTTCGTACTTCACATATCATCAATCAATGCAATTCAAAGTATTTCGAAGCCTGAACCATTCCATTGCAGACTTTCAAAACTTTGAAGGGGGTCTTGTTGACACTTTAAAAAAGACAAGATTCCTGACTGGCCTGAACAATGTTTAACTTGTTGACATTTACAAAAGACAAGTGACAGACAAGCTGACGACCAGTTCTGTACCCATCTCCGAGGGATAAATCAGCGACTTGGACTCTACTGATCCAGTGAAGCAGACAGTGAGCCCAGATTGTCTTTGAAGAGACCTAAGTAGGTCTAAGATGCTGAGTTAGCTCAATACTTGGCATCACATGAGCCCAAGGGGATAGCCTCGCCTGAGAGGCTAAGTTTGTCCAACTTCTCCTTGAAGCCGTTCAAAGCTCTATCGGAGAGCTAACTTACAGCTTCGCCAGAAGTGCTCAGTTAACTCCGCAGAGAGTTAGCTTCGCTCGAAGTCATATGCAATGCGCAGAAGGATGGTAGCTTCGCCACAGATGTTTATCCAGCTCCGCTGAAGAGCTTTCTTCTGACTTCACCAGATGCTCCAGATGCTCCTTCCAGCTTTGCTATGAGCTCAGCATGGGCAGCTCCGCTGCGGGTCTGTTATGGTCAACCTTTGACCAATCAAATCTCCAGATGAGATCAAATCTCTTCAAGATCAAATCTAATCAAGATCAAATTTGAGATCAAATTTGGTAGTTGTTTATCATAATCACTTGACTCTCCTAGAACAAGTAAGAAGATCAGGGGAGATCTTTCAATTATTTGGAAAGAATCAAAACAGATCAGGAGATTGATGCTACCTGCTATTCCTAGCTTCGCAGAAGCTAATTCTAGCCTCGCAGCAAGGCTACTTTCCAGATTTAAACAGATTGACTCAATCTGTTCCCAGATTTTGAAGGGACAATTATACCCCTGCTCTCCCCTATAAATAGCCCACCAGTGGTACATGGAAAAAAGGCACGCACGCAAGGAGAAAAAGACACACACGCAGGCAAAGAGACGCACAGAGAGAGACGGCTAAACAGAGATCTATTCTCTTGCTTCTAAGAATTCAGAGAACTACTTCTCTAATCAGGGTGTTGATACCCTAAGATCTTCCTCCCTCTCAAGGAATCTCCGGAACCAAGCGAGAAGGAATTCCCAAGTGGAGGCAGTTTGAGAAGTAACAAGAGGGTTCTACCAACCTTTTGTTCTCCGATTCCCCGAACCAGGCGAGAAGGGAATCCCATCGATCGCATCGTCAAAGGGACAAAGTGGTCGCGCGCTAACCAGACTCCTATCGGTACACTTTTCCAGAATCTCAGAGGAGATCTACTTGTAATCTTTTTAGAATACTTGTAATTTAGCTCCTCGACCCTTTTTTGTAAGTTTTCCCTTTTGCAAAATCAATGGAAAACATGATCAGGTTGAGGCACTAAGAATTTCAAGAGAAGAACACATCATTGAGTAGTGAGATAGTGAGCCCAGATTTGTTTTCTATATTAAAATACCAAACAATTTTCAACACTTTTTAAGATCACCTTTTCCAAAGCCTTCTCTAAGTTTTTCAATTTTTCTTTTAATCACTTCTCTTCTCTCCATTCCATTTTCAACTAAAAAGAAAAAAACAAAAACACCAACTCCATTATTTGTTACTTAACAAAAACTCTGAAAAGTTTCTATCTCATTCCTCCTCGTGGACACGACCCGTTAGCCCAAAGCTACACGGTAATTCTTATCACTTTCAATTTACAATCAATTTTTGGCGTCGTTGCTAGGGAAGGAACGTGTAATTATTTTCTAACAAGTTTGGTGTCTTGTTTTAGAGACGTCAAGATTTAGATTTAGCACTCAAGCTTTGCAGGAGAAGACTTGCTATTCTGTGCCCCTACTCTCGAAAGTAGGAAACAGAATTTCAAAAAATTGCAGCACAAGTTTGAAAATTTGTGGACTACTAAAAAACTCTTTTTTGCAAGACATATTGCTTGCAAAAATAAAGTCTTTGTGTGTTATTATTCTTGCTATAACTGATATTGACAATCCCTGTTTTTAATCCAACAGTAATCTGAGTGATTGTTAATTGCTTAAAAACATTTAGACTTACATTCTAGGCATTTGTCTAATTACGTTTATTTTACAATTAATGTTGAAGATAGCTGGAGACAAGATACGTATGCATAGCATATAGTTTAGGAAACATTCTTGGGTGATATTTGCTTTTGAATGTTACTTTTCTATATCTTGCACACTCTGCACAATTAATTCTAAGGGCAAAACCCAAATCAAGATAAGGTGGGGAAGTCATTACCCTTCCTTAGCCCACAAACCATCTCCAAGCACGCACAACCTAAGCCTAAGTAAAATCTGATATACGTTGGCCTTAGGGACATTTCGAACTCACTAGGAAATTATCCTAAGGGGGAGGGTGTTAGAATTTGACTCCTGTCAAATCAGTGTCTAGGAAAGGGATTGAGGGGCGAAACCCCGAAGGCTGGTGGTTTGGCTTAATTAGGCCCGTCGCTTTTGCGCGGATACTTCCAACCAATCTTGCCCTGACCTGGCTGATTAGCTTGTGGTCAAAGTCTGCATTATATCTCCTGTGGACAATCAACCAGTTAGGAGTTGTCTAGGTTAAGGTTACCTTAGACTAGGCGTGGTTATTTTCTCTTGTTGACTATTGGTGAACTTATTTGTGATTGTGTTTATATATGCAAGTGTGGTCAAGAGATCCTAATTCATCTAGGTTGACTAGAAACACATCACCACCCAAGTTTGAACCAAGACCACATCCGGTTATGGCTCAACCAATATCTTTACAGGATAGGTTCTATCCCATTAGAACCTCACTTTCATCTTGCATCCAACTTCCATCGGTTAGTGAATATAATTTGGAGCTCAAGTCTCAGTTCATCAACACACTCCCCAAGTTTCATGCCTTAGAGTCTGAAGATGCTTATTTCTTCATAAGGAAATTTGAGGAAGTATGTCTAATGATGAAAATCTCACACATTGTAGATGATGCTATTAGGTTGAGATTTGTCCCTTTCGCTCTTAAGGACTTAGCCAAGAAATGGCTTTACAGCTTAGCGGCCGGCTCTATCACATCTTGGGATGGTTTCATCAAGGTCTACTTGAAGAAATTCTATCCAATTCATAGTGATTGGTAGTGAAAAGTGCATTTTTATCATGACATTTACCATCACATTTTCATATTTATTCATATAATCTGCACATTTACTAATATTTTATGATTTATTGTGTGCAGGCCTTGAGTTCTTATTTTAATAATAAATAAAGCCTAAAAGAAGCCCAAAAGCCCATATTCAAGCCCAAGTGCAAAAGTGCAAATATTAATTGTCAAAATTGCAAATACTAAGGGCAAAAGTTGCAAATACAAAGAAGAGGGAAGGATAGACTTCTATTCAACCTAAACACTTGCAAGATGAGGATAAAAGCCAAAGAAGGAGAGTGCAAGGATGAAATTCGTTTTAAAAGAGATTTGAGATCTAGGTAACTTGCTTCCCAAGTTATCACAAAATTCCAAGATCAAGAGCCAGGATCAAGCTTCCAGAAAGAAACGCTCAGATGGACGGACCAGGGGAGGCCACGCGCTTTGGCGCGTGGCCAGCCGCCACACTTTGGCCGCGAAAACGCGGCCCAAGCCGCGTTTCCGCGGCAGTATGGATAAGCCAGGGTACGCGTTTTCGTTGAGGAGTTATTCTGGGACTCTACTACCTTCTGCACCTATAAATACCCCTGCAGTGCAACCGTAAAGGGCGTACAGAAAATACAAAGAAAATTCTAGGGTTTTTTTAGGCTAACTTGTAGTTTAGGTTAGATTTTATTTTCGTTTTTCTTTTGTAAAATTTTGTAACTGAGAGTGGAGGAAGCTTTCATGGAGGAAGGAGTCCATGCTTGTACTGAGGTGACAGCGATGTGAGCCTACTTTTTTCCATTGTTAATGAAATCCACTTGAGGTTTGTTTGTGTTCTTTTATTCTTGTTTAATCTTGTGTTTCTTTTGTTCATGTTTTCTTCTATTTTCTCTCTAATGTCTTGTGAACCATGAGACCCAATTGCGTTGAGACTGCCTAGCCGAAGAAGAGCCCTTGATGGCCTATGGAGATGAACAAACCTTCGATAGTTTGTCTTTTATTTTCGTAGTGTAGATTAAGAAGGTGGACGATCCTATACGCCATACTTGTACGCCTTCCAAGACAAGGTAAGTCATCGCACGGATCAAAGGTAAGCAAGGTAGAAGAGGTATGTATGTATAGTTTTCTTTCTTTCTAATTCTAGTTTAGATCACACCACCATATTCCCAATTTCTTTTCCTCACTTTCATTGTAAATATCACTTCTAATTTTCATTCTTCTTTCTTTCTAACTTAACTTTAATTAATAAAAACGTTAGAGATAACTCATTGACAAAGCTTCCATCGCTAGTCCCTCCCTGAGGATCACGACCCGCATAGCCACTGCTACCGCGGATTTGAATTGAGAACCTTGCACAACTTGTTCTAAATCTAATATTCTTTATTTTGTGTGCAGGTAAAAACTCAATCAAAACAATAAGACCGCTCTCATTAGGAAGAACCTCATGCAATTCAAGCAAGAACCTAGTGAACCATTTTGGAGGTACTTTGAACGCTTTAAAGACCTCCTTATCCAATGTCCTCATCATGGAATTGAGAAATGACGACAATACCAAATTCTTTATGACGATTTAGACTACTCAACCAAGACCCTCTTAGAAAGCATGTGCCAAGGGGGATTCTTGCAGAAGGATGAAAATGAAGGATAAGATTTATATGAGAATCTAACTGAAAAAATCATCCAATGGGAACCTACTAGTGAAACCTCGAGGAACTCAAACTCCCTTTTCAAAAGGAGGTCTCCATTTTATTGAATCATCCATAGCTAACGAGGCTAAGTTAGCTAACCTAGCGAGAAGACTGGAAGCTTTAAAAACTAAGGAACCAAGTCCTGTCAATCAAGTCAGCCCGAACCAATTTCTAACTCCGGGCTATACTTGCTGTCAAGTCATGAATCATGTGTTTGAGGAGTGTCCTGTGTTTCAAGCTCAACAACACTTTCCAGAACCAATGAATACGGCCTTTTCAAGGCCGAATAATAATCCTTACGCACCAACGTACAATCCTGGTTGGAGAAATCACTAAATTTCTCATGAGCCAAAATAACAATGACCACTCACGGTATCATACAAGCCACTTCCATCATGCCAATAATTCTTCCAATCATCAATCCAACTTTTTCAATTTTCATCATAATTCTCCCAACCATCTACCTAACTGTTCAAACTATCAACAAAAAACTTTCCCAACCAAACTCCACAATCTTCCTTCCAGAATCCTCAACTAGAAAGGAGAATGACTAACTTTGAGAGAAACATGAAAGATACATGAAGAACCAAGATTCTCTCATGCAAACTATACAGAAGCTAGAGATTCAAATGAGCCAATTAGCCACTCCACAGAATGAGAGACAAAAAGGTACCTTACCTAGTCAGCCAATAATGAATCCTAGGAATTCTCATCAAGGTCATTTGGGATCAATCATTGAATCAATGTAATGTTGTTCATACATTGAGGTCGGGAAAGAAAGTTGATAATCAAGTGTCAACACCATCTAATCCCATTCAGCACAACCACAATCAAGCATCTACCTCATCTAATCCCAATCCTCCCAAATCTGACGAATCTGAAATAGATAAGTCAACCAGTCAGGTGCACCAGCCTATAGTACCATTTCCTAATAGGCTGAAAAATAACAAGTAAAATTCACACATGGATAAGATAATTGAGATCTTCAATCAAGTAAAGATAAATGTGTCACTTCTTGATGCCATCCAACATGTCCCATCGTATGCTAAGTTTCTTAAGGACATGTGCACTAAGAAGAGAAAGACTAATGTACCCAAAAAGGTTTTCTTAGCCTCAAACATTAGTGAGCTACTGTCAGGTCCGATCCCTGTCAGTACAAGGATCCAGGTTGTCCCACCATTGCCTGCACCATAGGACAAGCAAGATTAGTCGTGCACTTCTTGACTTGGGGCAAGTATCAACTTGCTCTCATTCTCAGTTTATCACAACTCGGGTTGGGCGATCTCAGTCCAAACTCGAGTCACATCCAACTGGCTAACCGTTCAGTAAAAGTTCCAAAGGGGAAATTAATAATGTCCCTACCCGGGTCGGGGAGTTAATTTACCCCGTTGATTTCATAGTTCTAGAGAGACAACATGTGTCCAATCCTAGGGCTCAAACTCCTGTTATCCTAGGGCGACCATTTCTTACTACTGTCAATGTCATCATTAATTGTAGGAATGGGTCCATGAGGTTAACCTTTGGGGACATGACTAGAGAAGTCATTTCTTCAAGCTAGGAAAACACCTCGTGATGTTGAGGACAAAAATTTGAAGTAAACCTCATTGAGAACTTACAAGTGACACAGGGAAGAATTGGAACTAAAAACTGAGTATGACTTGGGGTTAGAGTCTGACGCCTTTAATCTTGATCAGGTTATTGAATCTGCTGTAAATTAAGCCTCGAACCCTATTTCACCAAATATGGAGCCATCAAATTTGACTCATCCTTTCAGTGAGCCTTTCTCTTCCTTAGAATTGAAAGCCTTACCTGCGCATCTCAAGTACGTCTATCTAGGCGAACAAGAGAACTTTCCTGTCATCATTGCCTCACATTTAAACGAAAGGCAAGAAGAAGATCTTAAAGCAATTCTAAGAAAACATAGGGAAGCTATTGGTTGGACTATGACCGATATAAAGGGATTGAGTCCAACCATAGTTCAACATCGCATTCATCTCAAATGATGCAACACCTAAAAGAACCTGCAGCGTAGGTTAAACCTATAATGCAAGAGGCTGTTCATGCTGAAATTGTGAAACTCTTAGACAATAGGATAATCTATCCCATTTCTGATAGCCAATGGGTCAGTCCTGTCCACGCGGTTCCAAGAAATCCGTTTTTTACCGTAGTGAAAAATGAGAACAAAGAGTTGGTCCAAACTCGACTTCCCACGAAGATTTGAGTTTGCATTGACTATAGGAAGCTTAAGCTACAACTCGTAAGGACCATTTTTCACTTCCCTTCATTGATCAAATGCTTGAATGTTTGGCGGGCCACGAGTATAATTATTTCTTGGACGGTTACTTGGGGTATAATCAGATTCCTATTGCTCCTGAGGACCAAGAAAATACTACGTTCACATGTCCATTGTGGACATTTGCTTATCGTCGAGTGCCTTTCGGCTTGTGCAATGCCCCAACAACATTTCAATGTTGCATGTTGAGTCTTTTTTCTGATATGGTAGAACGATTCTTAAAAATCTTCATGGATGGTTTCTCTATCTACTACGGAGATTCGTTCACTCAATGTCTCCACCATTTAGAACTTGTCCTCAACGTTGTGCTGAGAAAAATCTGACATTGAATTGGGAGAAATGTCACTTCATGGTAAGACAAGGAATTGTCTTGGGTCATGAAATCTCTAAGAAAGGAATTGAAGTGGATAGAGCCAAGATTGAGGTTATTCCTAAGCTTCCTATGCCCAAATGCTTGAAGGATATTCGATCCTTCTTAGGACAACGCCGTTTTTACCGAAAATTTATCAAGGATTTTAGCAAGATTGTTAAACCCTTGACTAATCTGTTAGCTAAGGACGTGTCCTTCACTTTCGATGCTGAATATATGAATTCTTGGGAGAAGCTTAAGAGAAAGCTTATTCCTGCACCAATCATATCTGCACCGGATTGGTCTAAGCCATTCGAAATCATGTGCGACGCTTCTGATTTTGCCATAGGCGCTGTCCTAGGACAGCGTATTGATAACAAGCAGGACGTGATTTACTATTATAGTAGGACTATCAATGATGCTCAATTGAACTACACTACTACTGAGAAGGAATTCTTGGCAGTAGTGTTTGCCTTAGAGAAATTTCGTCCCTACCTACTAGGGTCCAAAACCCCCATTTTCACCGATCATTCTGCGCTTAGGTACCTCATGATGAGAAGGATGCCAGGCCTGACTCATTCGTTGGATCCTCCTTCTTCAAGAATTCGATCTCGAGATTCAAGACAAGAAAGGCGTAGAAAATTTCGTTATTGACCATCTCTCACGAATCCCAAATTCTCCATGCAACGAATTGCCCATAAATGAGGACTTTCCTGATGAAAATCTCTTAGCTATTTTTAGGAACCTTGGTTTACTGATAAAGTGAATTACTTAGTCACTAACCAATCTGTCTCATTGGTCCAAAAATAATATACTGGTTCTTATCTCAAGTCCGGTATTTCTTTTAGGAGGAACCGTATCTTTTTAAGTACTGTTTCTGACCAAATTATTAGGAGATGCATTCCCGATGAAGAGGTTAAGAGTGTTTTATCCTTTTGTCACGAACTTGCATGCGGTGGACCCTTTGGTCCCCGCAAGACTGCTGAAAAAGTGCTACAAAGTGAGTTCTATTGGCCCACTTTGTTCAAAGATGCTTATGAATTTTGCAAGACGTGCCCTAGATGCCAGATGGTGGGAAGGATCCCAAAATGAGATATGATGCCCCTCAGCTCAATTCTAGAAATAGAACTCTTTGATGTTTGGGGCATTGACTTTATGGATCCATTTCCTAACTCATTTGGAAACCAATACATATTGGTTGTTGTGGACTATGTGTCCAAGTGGGTAGAGCCATTCCTAGTATAACTAATGATAATAAAGTTGTCATAAAGTTTTTACAAGAGAACATTTTCTCACGCTTCGGAACCCCTCATGCTATCATCAGAGATAATGGTACTCACTTTTGCAATAGATCATTTGAAGCTCTTATGTGAAAATATACCATAACTCATAAGTTGTCCACAACCTTATCATTCTCAAACCAGTGGGCAGGTTGAGGTCTCCAATAGAAAATCAAGCTTATTTTGGAGAAGACTGTGAACCAAAAGAAAGATTGGTCCATCAAACTTGTAGACGTGCTATGGGCCTACAGGACCGCTTTCAAGACTATTCTATGTTTGTCTCCTTATAGGTAAGTCTTTGGAAGGCTTGCCACCTACCCGTGAATTAGAGCACCAGGCCTTATGGGCAATCAGCAGTTGAATTTTGACTTGACTAAGGCCGGTGACTTTCAAAATTATAAATTTTCGAATTAGAGGAGTTGAGAAATGATGCCTATAAAAATGCTAAGATCATTAAAGATAGAGTAAAGATTTTTCATGATAAACGCTCATAAGAAAAACTTTTATCCCCTGACAAAAAGTCTTACTCTATAATTCTAGGCTTCATCTTTTTCTAGGAAAATTAAAATCAAGATGACTGGGCCTTCGCTGTAAAAATCGTGTTTCCACACGGTGCTATAGAGATCAGTGACACCAAGAATGAAAATGGCTTTAAGGTAATGGTCAACGCCTAAACCTTTTTTGGAATCGGTGCCAGTAAATGAAACGGCTATGGGTCTTTTTGACCAGTGTATCGGTAACTTTCCTTTTCTCTATTTTATTTCATGCATCTAAACATTTCTTTCATATATTGGGGACAATGCATAAGATAAGTGTGGGGAGGGCTCTAACATGACTAATATAACTAAAAAAAAGAAGAAAACAACAAAAAATATATATATATATAAAAACTTTTTGAAAGGTAAGAACAATATTTTGATATTTTTTTGTAAGAAATTAAGTCATTTTAAGGAATAGGAAAATCATATTAGGATTTCTTATACTTGATCAAAATAAGATAACTTATTTGATTTTCAGAGTTAGGAAGAAAATTGATGAAAGTAATTTAGTCTTGATCTTTACCTTGAAGAAATATTACACTTTATACACTTACACACTTAGGGTTCAAAGACAAAATTCTTATGCCTTATAAAAAAAGGAAATATATATATATATATATATTATATATATATATATATATATATATATATATATATATATTATATATATGCAAATCTAATTATTGATTAGCTAGATGTTTTGACCTAAGCAAGCCTTGGTATTTATGCAAAGATAATTAGATAAGTTTATATATATATATATATATATTATATATATATATTATTATATATATATATATATATATATATATATATATATATTATATTATATCCTCTGATTAAGCTGAGTATTTGTGCCTCATGAAGCATAAGTATTCACGCCTAAAAGGGGTGCATTTTATAATAAAAACTCTTGGTTTCGTGGCCTTGTCTGCTCGAGTGTTTAAGTCCTTAGGGGTGTTTTCTCACCTGGTGCCCTAAGATTATCCGTTTGGGTGTCACCAACTAAGGCTCGTTACATGGGCAGATTAAAAATCCTAATGGAATTGAAAAAAATACCACCAAAAATAAATATAAATAAGGCATAGGAGTTAATGTTAAAGAACCCTTAATCAAACTTCACGTCACGATGGTGCATATGACTCAGGGTAAAGTAATAGACTAAATGAGAAATACATTTGACTCCTTACTTTGATTGATGACATATTTTTGAATAGAGACTAAGTTTAGGAATGAAAGTTCGATATTCCTATAACTTATAGATTACTTGAAATCTTACAAATATACTTCAAATATTTTCTCTTTTCAAGATCTTTTTGAAAATACTAACATTTTTTCTCTTTCTTTATGGATTTGTGGGTGCAATCCACTGAAAACCCTTACGAGACAAAACTCGTCCTCTAGGGATAACCTAGAGGTTTAACGGCTAATTGCACATGCTCAGTGCAATCGAGTGACCTGCGAAAGTGGTCTAATAATTGATTAGGATTAGTTTTGATGGTTTGCTCGAGGGCGAGCAAAAGACAAGTGTGGGGGTGTGATCGGTCACATATATTGCATATATATTGTCACCTTAACAGTTTATTATCTAAATAAATCATATTAATAAGTCCTATTTTTCTTTATAAAATGTAGGCCCATTGCTAAAGGATAGGAAAGAGAAACGAGCTCAAAAGCCCATCAATTCTGATTTAATTCAGATTAAATTCGAAATCAAGAATCAGGGTAGATCATGGCAAATCAGAGAGGTTGAAAATCGATTAAAATAAATCTTCCCAAATCAAGTGGTTAAAGCTAAAGATCAAAGGCTGTTTCGTCAAATCCTGGAGCTGAAACGAGAAAACCAGCAGGATAAGGGGAATCACCAAGAGGCGAGAGACCCACCAACCTGGTGTATGGCCACATTTTCGCGGCTTGTTAGGATTTGTTGGGGGAGCGTTTGCTCCCCCTATCTTCGTACGACCTCCCTCATTTAGTTTTTTCCTATAAATACTGTATTTTCAGAGAAAAGGTACCGAAAATTTTTTAAGTTTTTCTCTTTGTTTTAAGGTTTAGGCTCTTTGTTAGATAGTATAGAAGTTGTATCTCTGTTTTCTAATTTGTAGTTCAGTTCAAATACTAGTGAGAGAGAAGAATAGAGTGATTGTAATCTGAAGATTGAAGTGGCATCAATAAAAGGATCAAGTTTTCTCTTCTTCCACTCCAATTCACGGGCGTGTCTTGCTTTATTTACATGTGTTGTTTTTCATCTTCCATGAGTAGCTAAATTTATTTTCTCGGCTCACTATCGTCCCTCTCTTCGATCCCTCTTGTTTTTGAATGGCTTTGATGTAAGGACCCAATGGAATCATATGCATGCCTAAACTAAGCCTTTCTTCTTTGAAAGTGTTCTTGAAGGTACATGAGGCTGGTTTGGATTTCTAAACTTCTCTTCTTTTAAAAACAACACTTGAACTTGTTTTATTTCATACTTGAAAGACTTGATGATTTAACATTCAATTCAAGATGATTTCTTAAGAAAAAGAGTTAACTTTTCCAACTATCTTATTTGCTTTGCTTTAAACTTTCTAAACTCAAGCTTAAAGTTTTTTCCTATGAACAAGTTGAGACACTAAGAATTTCAAGAGAAGAACATATCGTTGAGTAGTGAGATAGTGAGTCCAGA
>JAVJIF010020298.1:0-111285 GCA_038442645.1 Agave tequilana | reverse complement strand
CACTCGGTATTTACCCGATCTTGGACTTGTTTTGCCTGATATGTGATTTAGGACACCGACACTTGCATGTTACACTAGGGATATGATTTTTGTCACCGGTACTTGGTATTTACACCGGCACACAATAATAGACACTAATAATTACCATGCTATATTTAATTCCAACAATTGTCATGCTGTATTTAATTTCGATAATTTGTCATATTTAATTCTAATAATTACCATGCAATAATTGATACCGATATTGCCATGCTGTATTTGACACCGACATCTTTCATGCTATATTTGGTACGGATACTTGACATGCTATATGTGATATGTGACACCTGGTATTGATACTTACCATACTATACTTGACATGTGATACCCGACCCCGATATTTGTCTTGCTACACTTATCACTTGACATTGGACAATGATGATTGATACTTGACGCCTGTTATTGACATATGGTATATGCTATATTTTCATGTGGTATAAATACCTGGACCTGACATTATGACTCTTGACCGGACATTACCACCCCTGATACTTGATTATATGACATATTCATGACTATACTATTACGGGGACATGACATGATTATTATATTATTATTACCAGATATTTGGTACTCCTGAGCTCCTGTACTCCTGTATACTTGAACCCCTGAAATAGGGAGGCTCCTGACATTACTCCTGTATTATACTCCTGTTAACCCCGTAATAGGATAATCATGGATATTGTACATTTGTGGACACCCTGTGAACATTATTATTTGAGACTCTGTCATATATAAACAACTTACACCGGGATGGGGGAAATTGATGGGTAACGATATAGCTTCTGTGTTTATGGTGGCCATATATATATGTTGTACAACTTCCTGTTGGATTCGACCTGGATGGCCACCAGGCGCTTCCGAGGGGTGACTGGCACCCCTACCCCCCTGCCTGCCTGTCCGGGTGTGCTATAATCCCCTTGGTATATCCTGTGGGGAACGGTGACACTCTATTCCTGTTCGGGTGTATTGTGAGACCTTCGGGCATATAGTAATCCGGTGCCTAGCGGTACGTTCCGGTTCAGCGCCGGATAATCCTGGACCGTTGTCCCGGGCATGCACGGGACCCATTATAAACATGGTTCGTCGCTCCCCATCAATTTCCAATAACCAACCTCGCTAGATTTGTATGCGAAAGTATATGGCACCGGTTATTTACCAAACATACAAATTGAACGGGTTAATAATAATAACTTAATAAATTGACTTCATGCATCCTGTGTCATTTCCATACTTGTCATTTATTGTAGTTACTTCATGCTTCTTAGTTTGATTACCTGACATTTGACCTGCTATACATGCTTTTATTTCATGCCATGTAAATGCTAATGTCATTACCATATTTCACTATTTATTGTGATTATTTCCTGCTTATTGATTAGTGTACATTATACTTGTCTTGATGCACTTGCTATTATTTGTACTTACCATTGGGTTTTTCTTGTACTCGCTGGGTTATTCCTAACAACCCTGGATTTGCATGTCCAGATCTAGCAGCTTGGACCGAGGTGGACCCATCAGCTGAGGATCAGGCTTATCTTGAGGAGCAGGCAGATCAGCAGTAGTTCGTCCAGTCTTTTCTCCCCGCTCGCGAGATCCCCTTTCTAGCTCGTGAGTTATTATCTGTTGCATCATGTACAGTCTACTTTTGTATTATCTAGTGATGTAATATTGATGTAATATTATATCACTGTTTGTGATGACTCAGTACTTGTTTAAATTATGTTGGAATGTATAATACCACGTATTTTCGCACTCTGATATATGTGTTGTGTTGTATTGATGCTTAGCGTACATACGTGATGGTACCATCGCCCTGCGTATGTACGTCGCAGTGGCGTCTCCGTACCCGCCAGGATCGGGGCGCCACATTTGCTGTATGAAACTAAAAGTTATCTAACAAGAACTTTCAGATGGTTGATATGGGTGAGGCAAATTATGTTATTGGCATAGAGATCTTCAGGGATAGATCTCGAGGATTGCTAGGATTGTCTCAGAAAGGATATATCAATCGAGTCTTGGAAAGATTCCATATGGAAATGTGTTCAGTTAGTCCTGCACCCATTCAGAAGGGTGACAGATTAAGTGGTAGCCAGTGTCCCAGAAATGACTTAGAAAAGGGTCAAATGCAGAAAATTCCGTATGCATCAGCTGTTGGGAGCTTGATGTATGCAAGCACATGTACCAGGCCGGATATCAGTTATGCAGTTGGGATGTTGGGAAGATACCAAAGCAATCCAGGAATGGAGCACTGGAAGTTGGCTAAGAAGGTTATGCGGTATCTTCAGGGGACAAAGGACTATATGCTCACATACAGTAGATCAGACCAGTTGGAGGTGGTCGGCTATTCAGACTCAGATTTTGGTGGTTGCCCAGATAGCAGGAAGTCTACCTCAGGATTTATTTTCTTGCTAGCAGGTGGAGCAATCTCGTGGAAGAGTGTAAAGCAGTCTCTTATTGCTTCTTCCACGATGGAGGCTGAGTTTATAGCTTGTTTTGAAGCCACAAATCATGCACTATGGTTGAGGAATTTTATCTCAGCACTTGGTGTAGTTGACTCTATTGCCAAGCCGCTGAAGATATATTGTGACAATACAGCAGCCGTATTTTTCTCTAAGAATGGTAAGTACTCTAATGGTTCTAGGCACATAGAACTGAAGTACTTGGTGGTTAGAGAAAGAGTTGAGAAACAGAAGGTGTCAATTGAAAGTATAAGTACACCTTAATGGTTGCTGATCCATTGACTAAAGGATTACCTCCAAAGACATTTAAGGAACATGTTGTAAGGATGGGTCTTTTGGGTAATCTGTAAATGTGTATATGGTACTTGTGTAATTGACATTGTTGTACAAATAACAGTTTGTTTCTCTATTTCCTGTTATCCAATTGTGTGTACACATATTTTGTATGGATGTATGTTAAACAGGAAATGTCTTTACAAGACAATTACAGGGGTCATTATGGTTATGGACTCAATTAGTAAGGGTTATCAATGTTGTGGTACATAGGAGGGAGTATGACGTGGATGTTGTATAACCGCTATGACTCGCATTGATAGTCTAAGCTAATTGCAGTATTACAGTATTACAGATTTGGGCTTATCAGTTGTTGTTTTTAAATTCGTGCACGTGTCAGGTTTTTCTGTATGGAATCCAATGGAGTCAAAATGATTTTCAAAAGGAGTCTTTTCTTTTATTTTGTTTTCTAAAGTTTTAACCTAATCGGTTAGTGGCCCAAGTGGGAGAATGTTAATCTCATATGAAGGTGGCCCACTTAACCTAGGTTATTTGCATTGGATTCCTATTAAAGTTAACTGATATTAAAGATGCCCATATAATTGTCACATTTATATAGTTATTTGGTCACTTGAAAATAGAAAAAATACCATGATGGAAAGGTTTATTTTCAAGGGTCTTTTTGCAAATGTGCGACCCACTTTTCTCCTCCTGTAAAGAAATCAAATGAACGCTGATTTTTATCGCGTGTCGCTCCATCAGAAAAGAATAGAGAAGTTTTGAGAAAAGAAAAGGAGAAGAGAAAGAGGATCAATTTGCTTTAGGGTTTGCAGGATCTTCTTCTTCAATTCATCAAAGGAATCAAGGTCTTCATTCAATCGTCATCAATGGCCTCAGGTATGGTGATTTAAGTATTGCATAATTAGGGTTTTGATTCATTATCTTGAGTTGTATATGATTCTTTGATCCATGGCCTTTTATTCCGCATTATAGATGAATTTAAATTCCCAACATTATGTTGATGGTGCAAAATATGGTGGCTTAATTAGCCTGCAAGTGAAGTAAAGATATATGTTAAACTCACATACTTGGTGCTTAATTTATTACCTTCGACTTTCTTCAAGAAACTTTGCACTCGCAAATCGCAATGCTATTATTTAAAGATGATTCAATATAAACCACAATTGGAAGTCCATCGGGTATCATTCTGTAAGGTTCAAAAGAGGCTTAATTAGATAGTAATATCAAGAAATGAAAGATTTCTCACTCTCTGTCACGGTGTATCTTGTTCAATTAAATGACTGAGTGATTAGAACAAAGAGGTATTGTGATCATTGAACCCATCTCTCTATCATGGTGCATGTTCCCTATGCTCCTCAATGAGAGAGAGAGAGAGAGAGAGAGAGAGAGAGAGAGAGTACCAGGTAATTTACCACAATAGATAATTTTTTAAGCTGTTGAGGGTTAAAAAAAATAAAAAATAAAATAGGGGTCTGAAACTAATTTTTCCCTCTCACATATATAATAATATAGGAGTTTAATTAAACAAAAAAAAGAAAGAGGAAGGGTCGGGGAAAATTTTTCCCGACATGATTCGTCCCGTGATTCGTCACGGGAAGAATCTGACCCGTCCCGTTTAAACGGGACGGGTCAATTCAGGTTGACCCACCCCTAAACGGGAGAGGGGGGGATCCGGATTGACCCGCAACCCGCCCTGTGCGACTCAAACTGGTCGCACAGGGAAAGGCGGGGCGGGTCGAAGCGGGTCGACCCGCCCCATTAGCCATCCCTAACCAGATATCAGCCTCATATTTTAGAATCGCTAGTTTGCTAAATATTTTTTGGATAATGCTATTTCTTTAAATAAATTTAAAAATAAAGTTATTTTGAAAAAAAAATAATAAATTTATGCGATGCAGTCACCTATATTTGTCTTTTAACGTATGGAGCATACTTTCCTAATTAACTTAAAAGGGAGAGAGATTAATATCTTCCTAATTATTAATACATCCTAACTCGATTTATAAAAGACTGTCCCTCTTTATTCCACAAGGCACAAATTTTTAGTAAAGATATGTCTACATGTTTTTGGCACTTGCGGTACATATGTGTGTTTATAATTTGTTCTATTATTATAAAAAAAAAATAATTTGAGAGAAAACTCTATTTAATATTATTGTTCAGGGAGCACTAAATACTTTCTCTTTACTTAATTAGTTCCAAAGCTTGAAAAATGATAAAAATAAACAGTTGATCCAAAAAAATATTAATTGTCCTTTAATTGAAAGAGTGGGACAGGTTTTACAATCCTTCTTGTTAAAGAGCTTGATTTTTCTTTACATTTTTTTTCTCTAATCTTGTAATTTAAGGAGAAGGCAATGAGTACTCCAAGGACAATCCCTTTCACAAGATTCCCATCAGAGTTTTTAAAAGAACTTACTAACATTACCTGCATGATAAGAATTCGAACCAACATACGATAAGAATTCGAACCAACATTACTTGCACGATAAGAATTCGAGCCGTAGAACGATGAGGAGGGATGTGTGCCACTCGGTCACACGGCCTCAGCAACGGCAACAGGTTGGATTTGTATAGGGTCCTAAAAGATTCACATATGAACCCGTTATTAATTTGTAAGATCCGCATCCCGTTATTAATTTATAAGATCCGCTTGTAAATTAAAACTCACTAAGACTATTAAGCCTAAGAATGCAAACTCAATAACTTCTGTTTCTAATTATTCAAGTTTAATATTTCTTCTCAAATGTGACAATTTCCGATAAAAAAAATATTAAAAAAATTGACAAAACAAAAACTTTTTTCACTTTATTTCTATTTTTTAGAAATTGCGGACAGACACAATAACAAAGATCTTCCCAAAAACAATAATAATAATTTAACTCAATTTAACTGAAGTAAATTATGAAAACATATTATCATTATTTATTACTGGGTTTAAAGGATTCATATCTTAATCAAATAAGAAAAAAAAATGTTATTCACGGACACAATGCACGGTGTAATTTTGCTGAATAGTATCTTATATGGCAACATCACTTGTGAAAACCCTGTGTTTGGTTGCAAGGAAGTGAGTGAAAGTAAGGAAATATGAAAGTATAATTGCTCACTTCCCTATCTATTCAAACATCAGAAAAGGAAAATAAGAAAATTTCATTTCTTTTTCTCTTTTACACAATCATTTCCTCACTTACAGAGTGCTACAGTTAATTTTGTGATCATGTAAATCTCATTTGTAATAAATTGTAACACAAAACAGTTAATTTTTTGATCATGTAAATCTCACTTGCATTCTAATTACAGTTCATTTTTTATTTTTCTTAATTAATTTTATTTTAATATTATTTTGCGGTTAACTTTATGATCAATTTTTCCACTTCTACTTTCACATTATTATCCAAACACTAGAAAAGACATAACATTTTTCAAACCACACTTCCAACAACATCCAAAACACCGAAAAACTTACTAACCAATTCTCAAGTTCCAAAGAAAACTATCACCTCTTCCTCACTTCTTCACTTCCTCACTTCCACCCTTAACCAAACACTGAAGACCACACATACCAATCCTCTGGAACTAGGGTTTACTTGTAACAGGGGAACCATTTGATTTCTCAGGAGTGATCAACAATGTCCAAATAATAGCATAATAACAATCTAAACACCTCTAGTACTTGGAATATAAATAAATAAAAAATTAAAAAAAAGAAAGAAATCCTGTCTTTTGAATCATTGGATGTTTCAGAGTGTGAACATGTCAAAAATGATCATCTCCTCTTCACATTCTCTTCTCACAAGAAATAACAAAAGTCAAAAAAAAAAAAATTACAAACCCTAATCAAGGCCCTGATACCTCTCTAGCTTCCCTCTCTAAATTTGTTACTCTGAGTCACTGTCCATGGACATAGCTGCTTTTAAGCCTCTCTTCTTCTGCACAAAATAAATCAACAAAAATCAAAACCTTTTACCCGAAGGCCTTTAGAAGGAAACAATAAGCTTATTATATCACTAAATCATACATAAACACCCGTTGCCAAAATATTATAAAAGAACAATCAAACAAGTGAAACGAATTATAAATAACAAAATCATGCAGAAAAGGGAGAAGAAGAGAGCAACTATTGAGAAAACTTAAATATAAGCTCAATTTCATGCACAACATCAACATCAAAAATATATATAATACGAAAATGAATACCAACCTTTCTTGAGCACTTCTTCTCCCTGACCTCATATCTATCCTGTGTTACATCTGTAAGCCAGGCCCCAGGACTCACCAACTACACCAAAAAATAACCCAAAAACAATCAGGAAAAGAAAAGGAATAGCTCTTCAATTTCAATTAAAAACATAAGATAAATTAGAAACAATATAAAGACATGATACATACAAGCAAGCATCTTTGTAGGCTCTTGGACCTCTTCTTAGGCCTTTGAGGCAGCTTACACCCTTTCATGGCCATAAAATCCTCTTCCTTCTCTTTATTTGAAAGAGAAACAAAGAATCTCGGAAAACCATGACTCTCCCTTCTTCACCTCCAATTCCATTCCCAAACCCATTCAAACTTCCATTCTCCTTCTCTTCGCACCCAACCAATGACCCTCTCGTTGTATAGAACCGATCTTCCTTCTCTGGTGACGATGAGACTGATTGTGACCTCCTATTCTCACTACCAACTGATTCTGATTTCCTGCAAACAAACAATAATCAATTGCTAAATAAGAAACTAACAGTGGAGTATTCCTATATTGCATAAAAGATCTTGCTTTGCTTTGTATCATTGGGTTAGTGAATCAATCAACAAGAAGAGTATTATTCAGTGGCATCTAAGATCTTGCTTTGTTTTGTTCTTTCAAGTTAAATTGCTGCAAATCAAAAGTTGGGTTACATAAGGGATCTTGATATGCTTTTTTTTTTGGGTTAAATTGCATCAAAATCAAAAGATTGGGCATTCTCAAATTGCATAAAAGATCTTCTTTTGCTCAATTCTTAAAGATAAATGTTGGGTAAACCAAGGGATATTGCTTACTCTGCTTTCCTGGGCTAAATTGAATCAAATCAACAGTTGGGTATTCTGAAACTACATGAAAAATCCTTTTTCCCTCTGCAATTTTTGGCCTAACTTGTATCAGAATCAACCCTTGGGTAATCCTAAATTGCATCAAAAGTAAGTTTTTCGACTCTTCTCTTATAGTTAAATTCCAACAAAATCAAATCACTTGTGCATTCTTAAATCGCTTCAAAATCTCCCTTTCCACGTTTTCAGATCCACATCAGCACCTCGACATTCTTAAATTTGCACCAAAGTCACCCTTCCCTTCCTCTTTCAAATTAAATCAAACTATAATCTCTTTTTTTTTTTAAGTCAAATTGCAATCATAATCAACAGATGGGTAGCAGTCTCAAACAAAATAGCACCAAAGTTTAGCGTTCCATCTGTTTCTTCTCAGTTCTATTTGCATCAATATCAACAGTTGGGTATTTCCAAAACTTCATCAAAATCTCACTTTTTATTTCATCCTTAAAAGAAACTATCAGTTACCTATTGTGAAGAAGGGGAGAAGGCAGCAAGGGAGAGGATGGGAAATCTTTGCTGTTATTCTCCTTGTTGCCATCTCCTATCAGCGCTCCTCTGATGACACGGCGGTTGACGCGCGACGTGACGCGCCTCTGGCCGTCGGATCTGGCGCCGGGCGACGACCCTCCGGCGTCGTCACGAATCTTGACGCAGCGGAGGCGCTTCCTGTTCCCCCACTGCAGCAAATGCTCTGGCTCTACTCCGGCTACTCTTGCTGGCCTCTGGCTCTTAGATTCCTTCTCCATCTCAAACAATAAATCTTCACTCAGAAACAAAAACACCATCTAAATTAGAAAAAAGAATCAAGCAGAAAATATTTAAAAGATAACAATGTGTCTTGTTATTGCTCACCTTAAGAGCTCATGGGCATGAAGAAAGAGAGGGGGGGAGAGATGAGAGAAGAATTTTTGGAGGCGGAGCAAAGGGGGAGGCCACCCTTTTGTTTCAGACTTTTAGTTTGTCTGCAGTCTTGAGCTTGCCCTCTTCTATTATCTATTTTATTTAAGGTTATACTTATATATGCACCCCCAATTTTACAAATTTTACGTATTTATAAAATTACTTCTTAAATCTTCATATTTTTAAAATTACCTCTTAACTATTTATTTTGATCAAAATTGTCCCCGTTGTCAGTTAAAAATCTCAAAAAGAATATTCCATTAAATTTTTATGAAATTCCTTTAATACCTCACATTCAATTAATACCATTCTAATTAAATTTACATTAATTTTAATTATACTTAAATTAAATCTTTGATTAAATTAATCGACTCTACATAGGCCGAGGGGGGCACTCTAGCTCGCTGGAAGAGGGATATTCAAAGGAAGGGAGGGAGATAAAGGATAACATTGAGGGTAAATTTGACAAAATTTTGAGGGGAAAATAATTGTATTTTAAAATTATTAAAAAGGTAACATGTAACACTTGCCTTAATTAAAGCATTTCTTTTCCTAAATAATCATAAGGGGTAATGGGATTAGTATGCATGCATGATATCTTAGTAAGCCATGCTTATTATATGAGTATGTATAAACAAGTGTATACATAAGTATTTATACATCCATGTATATAGGTATAAGAATACCCCCACATGGTCAACTTACCACCATCCCCACCATGCTTGTACCTCATGGAGAGGGGGGAGAGACATGGAGCTTGGCATAGGGCATGGAGTAGAGTAGACTTGATGGGATGTATAGGGGACACATGGCACATTATTATGGAGAGTTAGAGGCTATAAATAGAGGGGGGTTGAAGAGGATTAAACCATTTGGTTAAAACTCTCTCCCTCTTCACAAACTCCCTCCCTCTCTTTCCTTTCCTGCAGCAGCAAAGCAGCAGCAGCAGCAGCAAAGGAGCAACAGCAGCAGCAGCTAAAGGAGGAGCAGCAGCAGCAGCTAAGCAGCAGCAACAACAAAGGGCAGCAGCAAAAATCAGATTATACCACTTCAAGGGTGAGTAGAACATGTTAATCTTAATAACATGATGAGTAGAATGAAGTAGGAAATGAACTAAAACGTAAGAGATAAACAAGTACTTGACATTATGAATATTTTTGGGATCATGCATAGTTTGTGATATCAAGAAATGCTAGCTACCTCATAAAGACTCATGTGTTTTCAATTCCGCAAGTACTTACTACTTTTGTTTATGAGTCCATGATATTATTATATGTCTTGCATATTGATATTATATGATGGTATGATGTATTGGAGGAAGGGACCGGGTTGAACCGGAGGCGTAGAAGGGGAGATTTTACGATTTTTGTATTGGAGGAAGGGACCGGGTTGAACCGGAGGCGTAGAAGGGGAGATTATATTGTATGTATATGGATATTGCTAAGATAGAAATCCTATGATATAATCATACATAAATCCTTAACATTTGATCTGGGATAACTTCTTAACAGGCAATTTTTGGGTAGGTTAGTCGACTAAGTCCCAGAATTAGTCGACTATAGGTGTGATATTTAGGCAGATAAACTGCTGGGTAGCAGGGTTAGTCGACTACAGACAGACTGTAGTCGACTAATCCCAGATACAGAGAGCAAACAGAGAGTTAACAACCTGTTTTGAACTTGATTAGTCGACTACAGTCAACTTACAAGTCGACGAATAAATTGTGTAGTCGACTACACCAGGAAGGGTAGTCGACTATAGGTGATGTAACGCCCCGATCCCAAGGATACGGAGAGGTTATGGCGACGTACATACGCGAGGTGTAAACACGCTCACGCGTACGTTAAGCCTCAGTACAATAAATAACCTCCATAAATACCTGGGGTCCAGCATGCGATAAGTACAAGAATACCTGCAGAAGAGGGTCAGAGATCATAACAGATATGATAAATGGGAACAAAGAAGATAACAGAAATAAATGCTCAAGATACCTATGAATGGTCCCGATGAGGAATCTCCTATGTGACTCCATGGCACTCCCAGATACTACGGTATGCGGCTCTCCAATCTGGGCATGCAAACCCAGGGTCGTCAGAAAGCGACCTAGTGAGTGGTAAAATGAAGGAGGCAGTAATATATACTATAGTACTACAAGCATGATATTACTATAGATACGTGATGGTGTATACCATATAATAAACAGTAGGAACATATAAGCAGTAGGAACATGTAAACATGTCATCTTTTACTACCATTATTACCTAACCGGTTATCATCAGGTCATGTTTCTAATCATACCCAGTTTATAGAATATAATGTTATCTAGTGGTGACGAGAGTACATGCTAGTGGTGCTGTGATAGCAGTGAACATGCAGGTGAGTATATGTCTGCAACAATAAAATATATGCAGATGGGTATATGTCGGCAACATAAAATATATGCAATGCAGAACATGCATAGTATGCCACTACATACAGTGTAACGTATACCAGGTAATGTAACAAATTATACATGTGCATGAGTAGTAGGTCACTATAGAAAGTGTAACAGAAAACAGGTACAGTATTAATGTATACATATAACATGATAGCAATTACATGATCAGGAACAGTAACAAGGTAATATAGTAGCAGGCAGGTCATGTCATAGTCATGTTATTCATACAATAGTAGCGATCAGTACCACCTGCTATTTAATTACTCTCTTCCAGTGTCCCATACCACTGGCGGTTCATACTGAAGCCCGCACCCCAGTCGAACCCATCCGGACATGGCCTACGGGTACCATTATCCAAACGAGAGAGTAACCAAATAACAAGTGTTCCCGACGTCACTATTGTGTATACTGTTTTATTATGTTAATTGGAAACCCATGGTCGAGGAGTTCTTATCGGGTGAGTGTATCCCGTGCATACCGGGACAACGGCCTTAAACAGATCCCTGGCTGTTGAGACCAGGGCCAGCCCGCTAGAGCTGTAACATGTAACATGAGTAACAGATGGTAGCCAGCACTACCCGGTCCCCTGCAGTGGGACCTCAATATGGATCCAGTACATCCACCCGATAAGATCTAGTCAACCGTCAAGTCTCCCCAACCCAAGTTATCTTTATGATCTGATATGTGATATGTCAAGTATACAATGTAACAAGAACAATTACAGTACATGGTATGGTTAATATGATTACTGGACCTGAGCTCTGTTGATAGCATAGAACAATATCACGAGAATCAGGAACAATATAACATGAACAAGATATCATGAACAATATACCGGGAAACGGGAACAATAGATGTGGGATTCTAGAGGTGGCCCCCGTGGCTTGGATCCACGTGGCACTTAGTTCCACACATCGCATATCAACAGCAGTCATGTCCAGTAACGGGAATATCCATATCATGTCCAGTATCGGGAATATCCATATCAGTAACGGGATTAACAATATCAGTAACTGGGAACCAAGCATATACCATGTATCTGATACAATGGAACAATAATACAGGTAACATGAACGAGTAGTCATATGACAACCATACATGCATGTGTCACAGTGATATGTAAACATAACATGCAGGTGTAACAGTAATATGTAAACATGACATGCACGTGTAGCAGCGATATGTAAACATGACATGCACGTGTAACCGTGATAGGTAAACATGACATAACAGGAAATGCGGTAGTCCGTGCATTAGTCTAACCGTGTACACGAATTTCAGTATCGTGAATCTCAATATCCAGGTAAGGGTGAGAGGTGTAACCGATGTCTACCTATACTATGGTGTTTAGTGTACCAGTGGGTCGGTCAGGGTGACAGGGTAATAGTGACCAGATTCCGCATAATGAAGTACGCGTGTCTTTGTGTCCATGTAGCATTAGTGTGGAACCATACTAGTTATCCATGCAGTGACGTGTCTAGTGATTCTTTAATTGATCCTCCAGATAAATGTCTAGGTTTAACACATACTTTTTCTCGGGTTAAGTGAAGAATTTAACAGTTCTAGTATTTAACCCATAATTACGGTTTCGTAACTATAGTAATCATTCACTACTTTAATAAACATGAATAAATAAATAAAATTTAGAAAAAGAAAACACTCACAAACTGGTCATGAGGAGGTAGCTCTCTTTTCCACGATTGCAACGGATCCAGAATCGTCCAAATCGGAGTCCGGATGCTCCCGGTATCGCCCGAATATGAAAAGGAATAAAATGGGGTTACATATGTAAATAAAATATTAAATGCAAATACTGAAATGTACAGGGGGTTTTCTGTAAATTTACCTTTATTGGGTTTTGGATGCGGGTTGAGGTTAACGGGTCGGGTTTAGATCCAAACCCAAACCCATCACTTAAATGAAATGGGTAATGGGTTAGCGGGTATTGGGTTTCACTTTAACCCAATGGGTTTTTAAGGGGTTCGGGTTCTTACCGAACCCGACTCATTAGAGGAGGCAGCAGCAGCAGTAATAACGCTGCTGCTGCGCAGGGCTTGGCCGGCCAGCCCCGCTGGCCGGCGGTGAAGCAGCCCGCCGGCGGCGGTTTAGCCTGAGAGAGAGAGTGAGAGAGAGAGAGAGAGAGAGGGAGAGAAAGAGTGAGCTGGAGTGATGGGGGAGGTTTACAGCAAAAGAAGAGAAGAAGAAGAAGAAGAAGAAGAAGAAAAAGAGGGGAAAAAGAAAGGGCAGCGGCTAAAGGGGGTGCGTGCGGTGGTGCCGTCCGGGCTAAGGCGCGGCCGCCGGCGGCGCTGGCGGCGCCCGGCGGCGCTCGGCCTGGTCTGGTCGTTGACAAGGGTAGCCCCCCCCCCTCTTTGGTTGGGTGCCTGTACAGAGAGAGAGAGAGAGAGAGGTGGTGCGAGATTTAGAGAGGGGGAGGGAGATTAGTGAGTTAATTAGAGAGGGAGAGAGGATGTGTGGAAGAGTGAGAGAGATTAGGAGAGAGAGGGAAATTTAAAGAAGAGGGAGAGAAGGCGGTGGAGAGAACAGTAAGGCGGTGGGGAAGATGCTGGAAGAAAGGAGAAGAAAAGAAAGAAGAAGAAGATAAAAAAAAATATTTTAATATTATTATCTTGGCCCGAAATTTGACCAGTTCCGAACGATGCCCAAAAATTACAGAAAATAGGGAATATTATCCTAAGACTTAAGATGAAGACGGTTTGCAGAAACTCAATCCGGTTTGCCAATTAAAAATCCCGGAGTGTCTCGTCGATACGGGCGACACCGGTTTGGCCGGATTTTTGATAAAATCAGAAAAATTTTCAAAAATACCCAAACGTAGATAATAAGATCCTAAGGCACACGGTGAAGGCTGATTCTCAAAATTCTACTCCGTTTGTGAAATAAAAATCGGAAGGCTGGTTATCGGTATCGGTCGACACCGACAACGGATATTTTCCAAAATAATCCAGAAAAATTCTAGAAAATCCTGAAAAATCTATAATATTAGGAAATGATTTTTGAAACTGAAATCAGGTCAATCGGAATACTACAGAGGTCAAATCAAATTTGTACGTCGTATCGCGTACAGATACGGTGATACGTACACTGGGGAGCAGGGTGTTACAGGTGACATACAGAGAGTAACATAACTTTTTGACCCACACTTAGTCGACTATAGGGGACCTTCAAGTCGACTAGTACTTGACCAAGTCGACTACACCAGGAAGGGTAGTCGACTACATAAGTCCCTGGCTGCCAGCAGAGAAGCAGATACGTGTGAAGTAAAGTTAGTCGACTATAGCTTCAGAATTAGTCGACTTACAGTTAGCCTTAGTCGACTATAGGGTGGCCTAGTCGACTAGTAAGGCCTTGTTACTGTGTTCTGTTTGATTCCTGGCTAATTATAAGATCCTATAAAAATAGTATAACGACACACATGCCAAACGGATAATTTAGCCATGTATACCTACTTGATAGGCATATTTAAATATTGTTTTACTCACTGAGCCGTCAAGCTCACTCTATTCTAACTCCACCTACAGGTTTGGACAAGGGCAAGGGACCCGCTTAAGGGCAATTGCGCGGGCAATCATCACCGGAACCACTGTTTTAGAAGTACTTTTGTTATGTATATGATTTTGTATAAACATGCGTACTTTAGCTGGGTATCACCCTTGACTTGTAATTTTTAAGGACCTGGTGTTGGACTCTAACTGTGTATGTATATATATCCTGATATGATAATTATAGACTGTGTTTCTTATAGATTTCGAACCATGGTGTTAACATGATAAGTCTCGATGTTATCTTAGTAGAAATTCTGATGTATAGTGAAGAGTTCTGATGATTATATTGGAAGTATTATACCTTGATGGGCCCCACGTTTGGATTATACGAGATGATTGTGATTAAATGGAAAAATTTTTTACTGGGACCGTTACATAACACGTGGGTAAATTTGATTTAAGTTAAAGAATCAGAGAGATAATTTTAAAAATATGAAGATTTTGGGAGTAGATTTGAGCGGTATGTATAAGAATAACTCTTTTATTTATACTACTTGCTTATTTTTAGTTATTATATTTTTTTTCTCGGGTGAATTAATTGAATATGTTATTGGAAATTGGTAATTGCTGCGGAATTGACTTTGGACTGGAGGATCAAGTAGATGTCAAATGGACGGTTCAGATAGGATCTGGATTGGTCAACTCCTCTTCTGCATTTTTTGTGAAGGGAAACTGCACATCATTCTGCAGCCTTTAAATTTATCTTTTTTGCTGGAACTCTGTCTTGAGAGCGTCCAGTGGAAGTTAAAATACTAATATACCGTGGATTTTCAGCTATTTTTTTAAAAATATTATGAATTTTTAAAATTACAAAATGCTACCACAAACTTTGAAATTTTCAATAAACTACAACAAACTATCACAACGCTACTAATGAGGGAAAAAAAAAAGAACAATATTACCCTCATCCAATACAATATGACAGCGAAAATTGAGGAGTAATTTGGTCATTAATTTGTCGTGTGATATACATGTGACAACTTTCTTTAATCTAAGCTAACGGAGGGTAGCTTTCTGAAAATTTGAGAGAGTTCGTGATGGTTTTTACAATTCTAAAAGTTTATGGTATTTTTCACAATGGCTAAATGTTCATGATATTTTAGTAAAGAATAATTTACAAGAAACATCCTTGAACTATCAGGGTTATTGTATCACACCCCCTGAAGTATAAAAACTTACATATTGACACCCAAGGCTGTAACACTGTTAAGTTTTCTATTAAAAGAATCACGTGCAGAGCACGTGACTCTCTTAAACTTTTTTTTAAAAAAAAAATATCACCTCCACTTCATCTTCCTTCTCTCCATCACCTCATCACCATCTCCTTCTTGTTTACCACCACTACTCCCGCATCCTCTTCCACCTCCTTCTCCTTCTCCTTCTCCTCTTGAAATCCAGCGCTACCTTCCATTTCATCTTTGCCGTCTTCTTTAAACTTATCACCGTCTCCTTTGCCTCTTCTACAAACCAATCCTTCACCTTCTTAGATCCACGATCAACATTTTCTCCTCCCTCTTTTCCTCTTAAAACCCACTAAAATCATCATTTCTTCCTCCTCCGCTGTTACGTTCTCTTAAAATACACCACTGTCACCTTCTTGTTGGCCTAAGGTTACAATCACCCGTGTTTAGTGTATTTTGATGATTACAAAACATATTAGTTATTTGTACTAATAATGTTTGTTGTTTAAGTGTGTTTCAGGGTTCTAACTCAACTAGAAGGGTTCTTCCCTAAAGGAGAGTATTTGGACTCAAGTCAACTCAAATTGGGCTCAAGAATCAAGTTATGAAGATCATATGGTGAAGAGCTCTCTTGAAGCACTTGTAGTACTTAGAACAAATGTAAGAAATAGGTTGTTAAAGTTTGAGTTTTGAAAATTGGCTCTAGGATACACACACACATTTATAATACAAGTTTTCAAGTTAAAGTTTTTGTTTCTAAGTTTTTCTCATGACTTGACAAATATACATGACTCCAAGTTTGACAAAGACATATATCATTTTTAAATCATGTATACTCTTTTCATCATGATACTTAGATACTCTTTACTTCAAAATATTTTAAAACAAAAAATTCCAAGTCCTACTGCTGCTGTTTTTCTGTTTCAGGCTTGACCGGCCGACGGCCCGGTCGACCGGCGCTAGTATCAGGACGTGCACGTTTGTGCACGTCTGTCGGCCGACCGCTCGGGTCGACCGACTGAAAGCAGTTGCTCTCGGGTTTTCTGGGTCGACTACCCGGTCGACCGCCTGAAGAAAACTTTGTTCTCTCTTAGAGGACGGTCGACCGACCGGTCGACCGAGCCCAACGGCTCTTTGCCAGCAGAGCTGGCGGCCGACCGGCCCGGTCGACCGGGCCTGCAAAGCCCAAACGACTCTTTCCTCTTTTGTGCAATTCTGAAATCTGTTTTTTAGACTTTTGGCAGACTTTCGGGTTTTACAGATCTTTCCAGAGCAGAAGAAAAAAAATAAGGGATAAAAGAGTTTTTAGACTCTATTGTGGTCTAAATTAAAAGATCAAGTGATAAATTTTTCATTTTCTCATTTTCATCTTGATCTTAAAAGACAAAGTGAAAATAAATTGTTTTTAACCTATTTCTCTCTATAAATAGAAGAAGCTTACTAAACATCAGAAAAATCCTCAATTTCATAGTTTTCAAAAAGAAAAGAAAAGTGTTTAAGCTCTTCATTTCCAACTCTTTCTTGAGCTTGTTTTCAGTTGTGTTCTCTAGTAAAAATCATCCTACAAGAGTGTTTTCTCATTACACTTCTTAGAGCCAAAAATCCCTTACTCATTCTATAAGGAAGTTGTAAAAGAGTGAGAGATGGTAAAGAGTTTAAGTGATCTTGTTGTGATCACTTTGGTTACTTGTTCCTCTTCTTGTTCTTGTGGAGACACCTCTTCGGTAGAGTTATTGTACTTGGTGGAGCTCGGTGCTCGGATCTTCGGTAGACCGTTGTAATCATCCTCGGTGGATAGTGGAAACCCTTCACGGAGGTGAAGGCGGGGAGTAGAGCGGTGACTCGAACCTCGAAACAAATATCTTGTGTTTGCGAATTCCTTGTGTCCATTTTGCCTTAAATTTCTCTTGCTCTCTATTACTTTCAATTACTTGCTTGAGATCTAGTTTTTCTTTCCTTGTGTTATTGCCTCTACTTTGTGATACTTGTGATATATCTTGTGTGCATTTCATCATTGCATATTATTCATTCTTTGTTCGATCAATTCTCATACAACAAGGTTGCATTGCGCACCTCTAACCCATTCAAGGGGAATTGGGAGGAAGGAGTTCAGAACCTCTCACGGGGTATTCGGCTCTTAGTCTTGTTTTGAGAGATCATTGCATCATTATCCATCTTAGATTTAAAAAGATTGTTAGATTAGCAATTACACCTATTCACCCCCCTCTACGTGTTTTTCAATTGGTATCAGAGCTTGGACTCTAGGCTCTTGGCTTAACAACCTTAGAGAGATCCTAATTTTGCTAATCACTTCATTCATTCTTCATACACTCTCACTTAGTAAAAATGGCCGATGGAATTAAGACCCCTCCTAAGTTTGATGGACTTAACTTTCCCATATGGAAAGTTAAGATGACCGTTTTCTAGCAATCTCTAGGTAGTCGAGTTGCAAAGGCCGTGACCAAACCCTTTAGTGCACCCCCCGGTGATGAATCCACTTGGTCCGAAATTGAGACTAAGGAGTTTGATGCCAATGCTAGGGCTCATTATGCACTACTTCAAGCCCTTAATGATGATGACATAGCTAGAGTTATTCATTGCAAGTCCGCATATGAAATTTGGACACATTTGGTAGTTACACATGAAGGGACCTCACAAGTGAAGAGGGCTAAAATAGACCTTCTTCGGTCCCAATATGAGAACTTTTGCATGCAAGAAATGAAACCATAGATGATATGGTTACAAGATTTACAAAGATTACTAATGGACTTTCTTCTCTAGGTGATGCTATCGACAACGATCAAAGAGTTAGAAAGATCATCCGGGCTCTTCCTCCTTCATGGAAGTAAAAGCAACTACCTTGAAGGAACTCAATGACAAGGAGGAGATGGAGCTAATTGGTCTCATTGGGAACCTCAAAACCCATGAGATGGAGAGAAAAGCGAGAGAGGAAATGGCTCCTTCCAAGAAGAAGACAATAGCCTTCAAAAGTCAATCCTCACACTCCGACGAAGACGATGAAGAAGAAGATGACGAAGAGCTCTCACTTCTTGTAAAGAATGTTCGGAGGATGTACAACAAGGCTAAATTCCAAGGAAGAAGGAGATGGCAAGAAGAGAGGAAAATTGTTTGTTTTAATTGCAAGAGACCCCGGACACATTGCGCGGAGTGTCCGGATAAAGTAAAGCCCTCCACATCCAAGAAGATTCACAAGAAGAAAGCGTTGAAGGCTACATGGGATTCCGAGAGCGAATCCGAGGAGGAAGTTGACACTGCCAATATGTGCTTCATGGCAAATGAAGGCACAAGTAAGGTAACCCCCTCCACTTCTTTTGATGATGATCTTTCCATGGATGAAATAGGAGAAGCATTTGTAGAATTATCATATAACTATGATTTTCTAAAGAAAAAGTATTTAAAAATGAAAAAGGAAAATGAGTCTCTTAATCATCAAGTTTTTACTCTTTCTAAAGAAAAAGATGAATTACTTTCCACTCTTGTTTCCACCAAAAAGATTTTGACAAATATAAGATTTCTTGTAAAGACAAGTCCCCACTAATTGATTCTAATGAGATTACCATGCTTAAAGAAAGAATAGACTTATTAGGAATTGTTTTGAAAAATTGTGAGTTTGATAAGAAGAAGATAGAGGCCATGTTTCCTAAGAAACAAGCCCCTAAGAAAAATGTTTACCATGCTCATGTTCATACCACACAACCTTTACATCGTGGCAAACCCCCAAACATGCTCACACTTCACGCACACATCATGCATTCATGTATGGAAGAGTGTTCTCATGTTCACATTGTGGGCGGAAAGGGCACTTAGCTAATTTTTTGCTATGATAGACTAAGTGCATCTTGTCATAATGTTTGGGTTCGAAGCACTAACTTTCAAGGACCCAAGAAAATTTGGGTACCAAAGTCAACAATTTTGTTAAATGATGTAGGTACCTTCCAAGGCCCAACGACGTAGAGGATTGTGGTATCTTGATAGTGGTTGCTCAAGGCACATGACTTGGGACATCAACAACTTTGCAACCCTATCAAGATACCATGAAGGTGACACCGTCACCTTCGGAGATGATGCCAAGGGTAAAATCATCGGTATTGATAATGTAAAACTCGGCACATCCCCTTTAATTGAGAATGTAGTTTTAGTTGATGGCCTCAAGCATAACCTCTTGAGTGTTAGTCAACTTTGTGACAAAGGTTTTGATGTAGTTTTTGATAATATAGTTTGTAAAGTAATTGATAGATTTTTAATACTTGTGTGTTTTTCGGTTTTCGTGAAAGTAATGTTTATATGATAGATATATCTAATATGTCTTGTAATATTACTTGTTTAAAAGCCCTCGATGACGACTCTTGGTTGTGGCATAGAAGATTAGGCCATATTTCTTTGACATATATCTAGATTAAATACAAAGGAAATGGTGAAAGGTATTCCTTGTTTGAATTTTGAAAAGGATCGAGTTTGTGACGCATGTCAATTTGGGAAACAAACTAAGTCTTCTTTCAAGTCAATTAAGGATATCATGACATCACGTCCTTTGGAGTTAATCCATATGGATTTATTTGGTCCTACTCAAACAAAAGTCTAAGTGGGAATAGATTTGCATTTGTTTTGGTTGATGACTTTTCACGGTTTACTTGGGTTCTTTCTTGAACACAAAAATCAAGCCTTTTCACATTTTCAAGCCTTTAAGAAAAAAGTTGAAAAGGAAAAAGAGTCTTCAATTTTAAGAATAAGAAGTGATAGAGGAGGTGAGTTCATTAACCTACCCTTTGCCACTTTTTGTGAAGAACATGGAATTAAGCATGAACTTTCTTGTCTTAGAACTCCACAACAAAATGGAGTAGTTGAACGGAAAAATCGAACTTTACAAGAGATGGCTAGGACAATGCTAAGTGAATATAGTCTACCACATTATTTGTGGGCCGAGGCCGTTAATACATCATGCTATATATCAAATCGTGTTTTCTTGTGTAAAAATACTTCAAAAACTTTTGAAATGTACTTTTCTAGAAAACCAAATGTTTCATATTTCAAGGTTTTGGATGCAAATGTTTTGTTTTAAATACAAAAGATAATTTAGGAAAATTTGATGCTAAAACTTATGAGGCAATTTTTGTGGGTTATTCTAATACAAGTAAGGCTTATAGAATCTTCAATAGATCATCTTTGACTATTGAGGAGTCTATACATGTTAAGTTTGAAGAATCTAACTTGTTTGTTAAGAATGTTGTAGAAATAGATGCATTAGATGAAGGCTTGGAGAAAGTGACCTTGGAAGATACACCTACTATGGGAGACAAGCCAAAGGATGATGAAGGAAGTGAAGCTAAAGTAGAAGAGGCTCAAGGAAATGAACATCAATCAAATGAAGTGGAGCCTACTCATCAACTTCCAAAGGATTGGAGATACAATCCTCATCATCCCAAGGACCTCGTCATAGGTGAAGTATCAAAAGGGGTAACCACTCACTCTAAACTTCATGACTTTTATGGACATTATGCATTTATTTCTCATGTTGAACCCAAGAACGTCCTCGAAGCCGAGGCCGATTCATATTGGTTGCTAGCCATGCAAGAGGAACTCAATCAATTTGAGCGCAACCAAGTTTGGCACCTTGTTCCTAGGCCCCATGATAGACCAACAATTGGTACTAAGTGGATCTTTAAGAACAAGTTGGATGAATCGGGTAACGTTGTTAGGAATAAAGCTAGGTCAGTTGCCCAAGGTTACACTCAAATCGAAGGAATCGATTTTGAAGAAATCTTTGCACCCGTAGCACGGCTTGAAGCCATACGGATGACACTAGCATTTGCCTCATATAAAGATTTTAAATTATTTTAAATGGATGTTAAAAGTGCTTTTCTAAATGGTTTTATTGAAGAGGAAGTGTATGTTGAACAACCTCCCGGGTTTGTTGATCCTACACATCCGGATTTTGTGTTTAAATTAGATAAAGCTCTTTATGGGTTAAAACAAGCCCCTAGGGCTTGGTATGAAAGACTTTCTTCATTTTTAATTTCAAATGGTTTTAAGAAAGGAAAAATTGATACAACATTGTTTACAAAACATGTAGAAAATGATATTCTCATTGTGCAAATTTATGTAGATGATATTATTTTTGGTTCTACTAATGAATCTCTTTGCCAAGCTTTTGAATCATGCATGAAGGATGAATTTGAAATGTCTATGATGGGGGAGCTCAACTATTTCCTTGGACTCCAAATCAAGCAAAGGAAGGATAGGATCTTCATCAATCAAGCCAAGTACACAAAGGAATTAATCAAAAGGTTCGGGCTTGAAGGATCTAAAGTGAGCAAAACTCCCATGGCAACAACCACAAAGCTTGATAAGGATGAACAAGATAAAAGTGTAGACATTAAACTTTATCGTAGCATGATAGGTAGTTTATTGTATTTTAACGGCTAGTAGGCCGGATATTATGTTTTCCGTTTGTCTTTGTGCACGTTTTCAATCTTGTCCTAAAGAGTCTCATATAATTGCGGTTAAACGCATAATTAGATACCTTAAGGGCACTATTGAAATGAGTTTGTGGTATCCGAAAACCGGCCATTTTCAATGACGAGTTTTTCGGATGCCGACTATGCGGGTTGTAGGGTAGATAGGAAGAGCACAAGTGGAACATGTCAATTCTTAGGTAATTGTCTTTATCTTGGTCTTCCAAAAAGCAAAATTCGGTAGCCCTTTCAACCGCCGAGGCGGAGTAGTATGTTGCAGCCGGAGCTTGTTGTGCACAAGTTTTTGGATGAAACATACTCTCCTTGACTATGATTTGCATTTTGATCATATTAAAATATTTTGTGATAATACTAGTACAATTCATATGACAAAGAATGCAAATTACATAGTAAAACCAAACACATTGACATTAGGTATCACTTCTTAGAGATCATTATGAGAAAGGTGATATTGATATTGATTATGTTTCTACCGATTTTCAACTTGCCGATATTTTTACTAAACCATTGGATTATGCTAGATTTTCCTTTATTTGTTGTGAGTGAATGTTTCCATTATGGATTCTTAAAGAAAAATTTCTTTTGTTTTTGTTTGTTTTGTTTAACCCTTTTTGATGTATGACAAAAAGGGGGAGAAAAAGTATAAGTAAAGTATAAGTGTGTTTTTGTTGTTTTGTTTGTTATTGTGTATTTTGATGTATTTGAGATGCATTTGAGTTTTTAACAAAACTATGTGTTTTCAATGCCTTATGTATTTAGCTCTTCATTGACATTCTTGATACATAGCATTATTTGAGGGGGAGCTTTCCAAGCTCTTCTTCCATTTTGTTTAAATAACGTATATGTTTTGTCATCATCAAAAAGGGGGAGATTGTTGGCCCAAGGTTACAATCACCGTGTTTAGTGTGTTTTGATGATTACAAAACATATTAGTTATTTGTACTAATAATGTTTGTTGTTTAAGTGTGTTTCAGGGTTCTAACTCAACTAGAAGGGTTCTTCCCTAAAGGAGAGTATTTTGGACTCAAGTCAACTCAAATTGGGCTCAAGAATCAAGTTATGAAGATCATATGGTGAAGAGCCCTCTTGAAGCACTTGTAGTACTTAGAACAAATGTAAGAAATAGGTTGTTAAAGTTTGAGTTTTGGAAATTGGCTCTAGGATACACACACATTTATAATACAAGTTTTCAAGTTAACGTTTTTGTTTCTAAGTTTTTCTCATGACTTGACAAATATACATGACTCCAAGTTTGACAAAGACATATATCATTTTTAAATCATGTATACTCTTTTCATCATGATACTTAGATACTCTTTACTTCAAAATATTTTAAAACAAAAAAATTTCAAGTCCTGCTGCTGCTGTTTTTCTGTTTCAGGCTTGACCGGCCGACCGGCCCGGTCGACCGGCGCCAGTATCAGGACGTGCACGTTTGTGCACGTCTGTCGGCCGACCGCTCGGGTCGACCGACTGAAAGCAGTTGCTCTCGGGTTTTCTGGGTCGACTGCCCGGTCGACCGCCCGAAGAAAACTGTGTTCTCTCTTAGAGGACGGTCGACCCGAGCCCAACGGCTCTTTGCCAGCAGAGCTGGCGGCCGACCGGCCCGGTCGACCGCCAGGCCTGCAAAAGCCCAACGGCTCTTTCCTCTTTTGTGCAATTCTGAAATCTGTTTTTTAGACTGTTTTTGGCAGACTTTTTCAGGGTTTTACAGATCTTTTCCAGAGCAAATAAGGTGAAAATAAATTGTTTTTTACCTATTTCTCTCCCTATAAATAGAAAAGAAGAGTCTCTTACTAAACACCAAGAAAAATCCTCAAGTTTTCATAGTTTTCAAAAAGAAAAGAAAAGTGTTTAAGCTCTTCATTTCCAACTCTTTCTTGAGCTTGTTTTCAGTTGCGTTCTCTAGCAAAAATCATCCTACAACTGAGTGTTTTCTCACTACACTTCTTAGAGCCAAAAATCTCTTACTCATTCTATAAGGAAGTTGTAAAAGAGTGAGAGATTGTAAAGAGTTTAAGTGATCTTGTTGTGATCACTTTGGTTACTTGTTCCTCTTCTTGTTCTTGTGGAGACACCTCTTCGGTAGAGGTTATTGTACTTGGTGGAGCTCGGTGCTCGGGTCTTCGGTAGACCGTTGTAATCATCCTCGGTGGATAGTGGAAACCTTTCACGGAGGTGAAGGCGGGGAGTAGAGCGGTGGCTCGAACCTTGAAACAAATATCTTGTGTTTGCGATTGCCTTGTGTCCATTTTGCCTTAAATTCTCTTGCTCTCTATTGCTTTCAATTACTTGCTGAGATCTAGTTTTTCTTTCCTTGTGTTATTGCCTCTAGTTTGTGATACTTGTGATATATCTTGTGTGCATTTCATCATTGCATATTATTCATTCTTTATTCGATCAATTCTCATACAACAAGGTTGCATTGCGCACCTCTAACCCATTCAAGGAGAATTGGGAGGAAGGAGTGCAGAACCTCTCACGGGGTATTCGGCTCTTAGTCTTATTTTGAGAGATCGTTGCATCATTCATCCATCTTAGATTTAAAAAGATTGTTAGATTAGCAATTACACCTATTCACCCCCCTCTAGGTATTTTTCACTTCTCCTCTATCTCTTTCTCAAACTCACAACCACCTCTTCTCCCACCACAAGTACCACCCAACTCAAAATCTTTTTTTCATGAGAAATTGACTTACTTGAACTCTTCTGTACCATCTCCTCCTTTCTAGCATCATCACTACCAATCTTCTTCTCATCCTCTTCTCTACTATTTAGAATTTTCGTAGAAAGAAGATGATCAAAGAAAAATTAAAATTAATTACATTTAATTTTTAAAAAATTAGTTACTGAAATAATTAGGCAGAATAAATGGGTCACATACTCAGCACGTGACTAATTTGGACATAAAAGTTAATAGTGTTATAGTTCAAGGGTCAATGTGCAAATTTTTATAATTCATAAAGATTTAGTGCAACAACCCTAGTAGTACATGAGTATTTCCTGTAATGTACCCTTTTAGTGAATTTTAGCCGTCCTCTAGAGGGCAACATGCTCATCGTGAATTTCGGGGATGTGCTGAGCCTCAAAGTGAGTGGTTAATGGGGGCCAAACTGGAGCCCGCCAGTAAAAGTCGGCTTGTACTTGACCTGAAGGGAGGAACAAGCTGAACTCCACTCTGGATATTCAATTTCAAATTACAAATACTGTTAGGAAACCACCTCCAACAGTTAAGGAACCACCGGCAGTTACGAAGCTACCATGAATGCTTCATGTTTCATGCGCTCACACACCTCTGACTAACTAATGGTTATGAAACTAATAACCTCTCCCTAATTAGTGGTTATGAAACTACCCACTTTTGTACTCTCTCCCAGTCAATTGTACATCACTTTGTATATATAAAGCAACAGAGAATCATCGAATGAACTATATCTTTTTACATGAAATCATAATTCCATTACTGTTGATTTATCTTGGTATCAGAGCCAAGGTTCTTATCATGTCAAGCACTCCCTCTTCATCTTCATCTTCCCTCACCTACATTCAAATACCTACGTCCATGGTTACTCTCAGTCTAAATATTACTTACTTTCTAAATATCAAACTCGAAAAGAGAAACTACCTACTGTTGCGTTCTTAGTTCTTTCATCTCCTCAAACTCTATAATCTCGAAGGCCTTGTCGACGGAATCTCTCAGTGTCTGACTTGGTTCTTTCCTTCTACCGAGAAGGATGCTCAGCCTAATATCAATCCAAGATACACTCATTGGATCAAACTTGATTAATTGCTCTTATGCTGGCTCATCTCTTCGCTTGCAAGACTGTTTTTGCTCATGTCATTGACCTCACCACGTCTCGTAATGTGTGGAGTTCTTTAGAGTGAATCTTTCACCCTCCAGAGTTAGAGTGCAACAACTCAAATACCAGTTGCATACCCTCAAGATGGGCACCTCCTCTATGTTAGAGTACATCCAGTTGTCAAGTCCATCATGGACAATGTGGCGATAGTGGCTAACCCAGTTGCCGACTCTGATCTCGTTTCTACCTTACTCAGTGGTTTGTCTCCTGAGTGCGACTGGTTTGTTACCTTTGTCAATATGCGAGTCGATCCTGTAATGTCAGAAGAACTCATTGGCCTCGTGCTGAGCCAGGAGATTTATCGTGGGTTACTATCACTACACCAGACTCCACCGCCCTCATCTCGCCTGCTCCTGTGGTTCATACGACCTTCCTCGCTCCAAATTATCACTCGACTCCACCTTCTTTTCGTGGTTATGGACGTTGTCGAGGCAGGGATCGCGGTCGTCGTGGACGTTACTTCCCACCACCACACCTACTTCCCACCACCACACCAGTCCGCTGGTAGCCGACCTCAATGCCAGATCTGCAATCATTTTGGCCACTACGCCAAACAGTGCTATAATCGTTATGATGATTCCTCTCATTTGGCTAGACGAATTGCTCTTCTCCACTCTTCTGGGAATAGTAACACCGACCCCAACTGGTAGGTGACTTTCGAGCCACTCATCCTCTAACGACTGATATGAGGAATCTAGTAGTTCACTCAGAATATCAAGGCCCTGACAAAGTCCACATAGGTAACGGGACAGATTTGCCTATCTGTTCTACTAATGCTTCTTTATTGTGTTCTCTGCTTCTTCTTTTGTCTTGAAAAATCTTATATATATTCCTGGCATCACCAAAAATCTTCTTTCTGTTAGTCAATTCATTGCTGATAACAAAATTCTTCTTGAATTCTATCCTAACTCATATCTTGTCAAAGATCTCACCACCCGGAAAAACTCTGCTGCGAAGACAACTTAAGGATGGCCTATATATCTTCTCCCTAGGAACTGCGGCTTCACCATCTCTCCCCAGGCTCTTCTCAGTGAGTGTGCATCTTCCTCTATTTAGTACGAGTGCCTAGGCATCCCTCCACCAGAGTCGTCTCTAGTGTCTTATCTCAGCATCAGCTTTCTTTCTTTACTGGCCATACTGATACCCATCTCTGTGTCGCTGTATGCAAGGGGAAAGTCATTGTCTCCCCTTTCGTTGTCTTCCTCGGTTGCTACTGCTCCTTTAGACCTTATTCACTTCGATCTATGGGTCTGTCTCCTGTGTCGGCGGTAAGTGGTCGTCGCTATTATATTAGCTTTGTCGATCACTACAACAAGTATATTTGGCTTATCCTTTAATTAATAAAAGTGATGCTTCTCTATTTTTCTTGAGTTCAAAGTACATATGAAAAAAATTTTAGGCATTCCATTTAAGCACTCCAAACTGATGGTGATGGTGAGTTCATCAAATTCAAATCTTACTTGTCCTTTCAGAGTATGCTCATCGCCTATCATGTCCCCACACTAGTGTCCAAATGGCACCGTTGAGAGAAAGCATCGCCATCTTGTAGAGACCGGTCTCACTCTTCTGCCCCGATCACATGTCCCATTCCACTACTGGCCTTATGCTTTCCAAACTGCCTCCTTCCACATCAATCAATAATGCCCACCCCCGTCCTCTGTAATCTCTCTCCTTATAAAAAACTCTTTAAGAAAACACCCGACTATCTTTCTTTTCATGTTTTTGGTTGTGTTTGTTATCCTCATTTATTTTCATACCAAACTCATAAGTTTGATTTTCGGTCCAGTCAATATGTCTTCTTGGGTTACTTGGCTTCACATAAAGGTTATCAATGTCTACACGTCTCCTCAGGTTGTATCTACATCTCCCTGATGTTGTGTTTGATGAGTCTCCTTTCCTTTCCAGTCTCTGCATTCCTCGCTCTCTCTCCACTTTATTACACGCCTTCACCACTGGTCTCAATTTCTACGTATCTTTCGGTCTCTATTCTTCAACGAGTCCCCCGTTGGCTCTTCCCCTCCTATACCACCACCTCCCTTATCCTCCTTCTCCTCCACCTCAGTCAGCACCCACAAATGCGTCCTCTCCTCCTCGACCTCATCCTCAGTCTCTCTCCATCTCCTCCCACCAGGACCCACTATGTGATCACCAGAACACAGGATAACACCAGAACACTAAATGTCTCACGCCATCTAGTATCCCATGCCTACCTGTCTCATGGCAGATTTAGCGACCTCTCTTGTTGAGCCCACATGTTTCACGCAGGCATCTAAAGATGCCAAGTGGCATTAGGCAATGGACAATGAATTGAATGCTTTACTCAAGAATGGAACGTAATCTCTTGTTCCATACCATCCTATTATGAATCTGGTTGACTGCAAATGAGTTTTCAAATTAAAGCATAAATCTGATGATCTATTGATAGGTATAAGGCCCGCCTTGTGGCTAAGGATTTTCATCAACAACCAGCCTTAGACTATGGAGAAACCTTTAGTCTGGTCGTCAAACAAATCATTGTTCGTACCGTAAGTAGTCTAGTCGTCTCCAAGGGTTGGCCTATCCGGCAATGGATGTGAATATGCCTTTTTACATAATTTTCTTAATGAGACAGTCTACATGGAACAACCTTCTGAATTCATTGATCTACTCGGCCTAATCATGTATGCAAGTTTTACCGCAGTATCTACGGCCTCAAACAGGCTCCACTAGCTTGATTTTTCTCGACCGAGTAGTTATCTAGTCATAATGGCTTTGTGGGCTCCAAATCTGACACGTCTCTCTTTCTTTGACGGAGAATGTCCGGTCTTCTTTTGATTCTTATATATGTGGATGACATCATTGTCACTAGTAATGACCCAGCGGCAGTCACTCGTCTCGTTTTTTATCTAGGCCGGAAGTTCTCCTTGAAAAATCTCGGCCCCTTATACTATTTCTTAGGCGTAGTGTGTCATCAGACACACTCAGTATCTTCGTCTCTCAACAGAAGTACATTCGTGACTTGCTTCCAACTCAAGATGGATGATAAGCCTGTCAGCTCACCTGTTGCCACTTCCTGCAAACTTTCCAAAATTGACGGCACAACTCTCTCTGACCCCTTCATCTATCGAAGTACGGTTATGGCTCTACAATACCTTAGCTTAACCAAACCCGATATTGCCTCTCGGTGAATAAGGTCACCCAATTCTGCAAGCTCCAACGGATGAGCATTGGATTGCTGTCAAACAGATCATCCATTACCTCAAATCTACCATTCAACATGGTCTTTTTCTCTCTCGTCACTCTCTGTACAACTTACTGCTTACACCAATGCAGACTTGGCAGGATTAATTGATGATCGAAAATTCACCAGTGGCAATTGTGTCTTTCTTGGTACAAATCTCATTTATTGGAGCTTGAAGAAGCAATGCATGGTGACACAATCCAGCACAGGGGCAGAGGCGCAGCTAACGCTGCTACAGAGGTCATTTGGTTGAAGTCATTACTTCGCGAGCTTGATTTTTGCAATCTCCCCAGTAGTTCTCTGTGACAATCTTGGCTCAACATATCTCTCGGTTAATCTATCCGTCACTCACGCTCCAAACATGTTGAGATTGATATTCATTTCGTGTAAAACTATGTCGCCGATGGAGTCCTAGATGTCCGATTTCTGAGTGCTGAAGACGAACTAGCGGGCATCCTTACTAAGCCTTTAAGCTCCTTCATAATTTTCTATGCTGAAAATCAAGCTCTCAGTTCTTTAAACCCGCTTCGCTTGTGCCGGGAGAGGGGGTGTTAGGGAACCACCTCCAGCGGTTAAGGAACCATCGGCGGTTACGAAGCCACCATGAAGCTTCATGCTTCATGCGGTTACACACCTGTCACTAATTAACCTTCCATTAACTAGTGGTTATGAAACTAAAAACCTCCCACTAATTAGTGGTTATGAAACTACGTACCTTTTGTCTCCTCTCCTCATTCAATTGTACATCACTTTGTATATATAAAGCAACAGAGAGTCGTCAAATAAACTGGGTCATTTTTGTATGAAATCGTAATTCCTCTACTGTTGATTTATCTAATACCTCCAGCCCCCAGGCTTTGTATGCCTGCAGGGTTAGGGAAGCTATTAATTTGTTGTGGTTGTCTTTTCCTAGCAAAAGAAAGGAGTGTTGTGGGCTGGGTGTTCTTCTTGGTCCATTTGCTATTTTTATTATTATTATTATTATTATTATTATATTATTATTATTATTATTTTCTAAACTTAGATTCTTGATTTGATTCTTCTGAGCGAGGACGGCCTTTTTTGGGGCCTATCTTCTGACCTTTGACTTTGTATTCTCACTGTCTATTGTAAGTTTAAGGGACCTCTAGATAGGGGTGTCATCGGATCGGATACGGATCGGATATTACCTATATCATATTCATATTCGCACTCAACCTTCAGATATGGATACGGATACGGATATTGACGGATGTGAAAAAATGATATCCGTATCCGTCAAAATCGGATATCAGATATAAATCGGATATTAGCGGATCGGATGCGGATATTAATCGGATATGTAAAAAATGGATATGGTTTAAAGATAATAAATAGAAATACTTATATTACTTTTTATCTCATCTACTACAATATTAAATGTAATATACTATGATATTGTTGTGTATATATCAATACATTCACCATATTCATTGTCATTCAACTTCTATAATAATAAATTACACGTCCTCCGATGCTAAATGTCGATTCGGATGCCATGGTTGATGTCGAAATACTCAAAATATCTTGTGGTACTCTTGCAAGAATCGAATACTTTCCACTATTACTTTTTCACCAACTCAAAATATCAAAATTTAATGCCTTATTCCATTGAAGAATAGTCTCCTCCATACCGATATCATTATGAAGCACGCAACATTCGGATATCGGATCGGATACGAATAAGATATTACATTATCATATCCGTATCCGCACCTACCTTTCGGATACGGATACGAATACGAATATTGACGGATGTGAAAAAATGATATCCGTATCCGGATTGGAGGCGAATTCGGATGCGGATATCCGCGGATAATCCGTATCGGTGATACCCCTACCTCTAGAGGTACAAATCAGGGAGGTTTGTTCAGGCTAGAACCCAATTCAAACTTGTCAACAGGTCAGTCCAAACCGATTCGTCACAACCCATTTTCGTGTTGGAGTTCTTTTTTTTCCCCCAACCTAGCATGCTAATTCTCAGGTTGGGTTTGATTGGGTAAGGTTAAACATCTGTGAAAACTTTTAAACTAGAATAAAACTTTTAAACTAGAATATCATGAAGAAAAAAAAAAATTCCCCTTTACCATTTCATGTTTACGTTTTACCATCTAATACATTCAAATTTTAACATGATTGAAAACTAATGATGAGTTTAAGTTTTCATGCATGTGATCCATCTCAATTAACACACCAGCCACTTATATCTAATTTTTTCCTAGGAACGAGAGAGAAGTTTAGGAGATTTGATGCTATGTTTCACTCTCCCTCGAAATCATATTTTTAAGAAATTAATAACTATTCCATCAAATCAGATTCACATCTATTGCTGAGAGGCGGTTACAATCACAAATATCGTACAGTTATAACCACTCGAGACACTAACAACCTCAACCTCATTTTTTAACTCGTATAAATACCTCTTCTTCTCTAGGGGAAAGGTGAAAAAAAAAAACAATCGATTCCTCCATCACTTGTAAGAACACTATTGTGATCCTTCTACAAAAGATTAGTATATCATTTCTTTCTTTGTGATTTTTTCCGTTCTCATATTTTTTCATGTAAAAATCTGTCTCTATTTTTATGTTTGTGTGCTGAGATCCTAAATCTGGGATTTTTTACCACCACAGCAAGTAATGCATCTTTGAGAGAACTTTAGGGGGTTTCTTGGAATTTTTGGCTCTAACAAGGATCTGAAAAATCTACGTTTTTCAACGGACACACCGTACAGTTGTGATTTTGGATCGCAGATAGCAGCGATTGTCCATTTTACTGATTTTTTTTCAAATGAAGGACAAATATAAGCGTCACAGATAATTAAATTCCTTGCTGGATCAATTGAGGCCATAGCGAAAACCACCACCAACTACAATGCCACATTAAGCTAAGTTAACTCACAAATCAAGCAAATAAATATATTACAGAGAAAGAATCAAAAGTACACAAACAAACAAACAAGAATCAAATACACCTCTCTTTTTTCTCTCCTACATCTAGTGAAAAAATATGCTCTCATGACATAACACAAAAAAACCACGACAAAGTCCGAAAAGAATAGATAACAACAATAACTCTCACAACCACATCCAATGCGCTACATCATCTCAATTCAATGCAAGAGGAACCCAAAAGCGAGCGCAGTCAACGATGCAAGCGCAGCGGCAGGAGCAGAGAACGGGGGCGGCCGATGTCGGGCTCGGCGCCGGAGCCTCGGCCGCCATGGAAGAAGCTACCATGATTGCCATCACGGCGAAGAAAGTGAGCTTCAAACTTGCCTCCATTGCTAGCAGCAAGCAAAGAAAATTTTCTTCTTTCAAATTAGATTCGAGATAAGAACATAAAGTGAGAATGAGGGATGGTTGTTTTTATAGACAGATGGGGTGGTCCGGGCAGCTGCCCGGGCTGCCGTTGGCTGGTGGGCGCCGTGCTGTTGCCGGGGTGTTTTCGGGCTCGAGTTGTATACAGCTGTGATGAACGGCGGTGGACCAGAGGTTCGAGCTGTCTTTTGTCGCTTTTAACTACCGAACCTTTTGATTTTCTGTTGTGTTCTGATTCGCTTTGCGTCACCGAACCTGAGCTACTCTCAATTGTTTTTTACTGTTTTGATTTTTGTATACAACTGTGATGAGTAGGAGAGATCGAAGAAAACATAAATAAAAGTTATACAATAAGATATAAAGACTAAATGTCTTAATAAAGATATATTGCTCGATAGAGAGTGGAGAAAGTTGATCCATGTGCTGGATCCAGCATAATTCTCTTTTGGTTCATGTAACGTAGCCTAACCCAAATACTTGAGACAAATAACTTAGTTGTTGTTGTTGTTGTTGGCCTTTGATTTTCTAATGGCTAGTGGTTGTATTATATGTTTGTCAAAAATGATTATATTTCGATGTTGAAGGAAAGTAACATGGCATGATCATTGCTTAGACATTGGTAGAGGGGGAGGGCCCAGCGCGCGTTCAAACATAACATGGGTTGTCATCATAAAAATAAAGTTGATGAAAGGAACCAAGTCAGATATTTTTAGGGTCTAATTTATGTTCTATTATATAACTCTTGTGGTTGATGTTTTATTTTTTATTATTATTATTTTTTAAATGTTTTCGCCGTTGAAAGTTATGTGCCACTGAGGATTCGGGGTTGGGTCGAACGCATCGGGTCGAGTCGACTCAGTCTAATCGCGCGCCTAAACGTTGGGCCAATCGTTAATTTGACCGCATTCAAGCTGGGGCATTTGGACCGTTTGGATCGAGAGATTAAGATAATCGATCTTTTGTAATTTATTGGCAGGAACTATGATCTCTACCTTTGTTTTTTCTATGGGATAGATAGATTTTAGAGGACTTGAACACGAGACTTCTCACGATGCACTCTTACTCTTTTAAAGAAATAAATTATTTTTTTCTTATCTGCTCATGTGTACATTCCTCACAAGCTAGGAAGCACTGGGACAATGCTGTGTGGAATTCATATTAGTTTAATGTATTTTTTGAAGGTGCATGATAGCTTTTTAGAATAAGAAAAATATTCATAGCAAGTTTCTGCATTTTATTAGCCTAACCATTCTTCCAGCTGCAAATTGATGAATGATGTTATTAATTCTGGTGTTTTGTTTCAAAGGCCATCAACAAAAGCTCCCCGTCACCAGCAAAAAATCCCTTGGAGTCATGAACCACACCCCTCTGAATTACGAGTTCAGTTTATATTTGAGATTTGAGAGTCACACAAATTATAAGAGAGACAATCTCACATTGTCACAAGAGGAGATTGTTCCCTTTATAACACACGCCTGTGTGTGTCGACGCACATGAACTGAATCCTAGAAATACCTCCTAATTCTTGCCCACCATCCAAATAAAAATAGCCAAACTCAGAACAAACAGCTAGCCCGCCGGCCAGCCGGATGTCTCTCACTCGGGCAGCCCGGGCAGCCTGCCCGAATCAAAGCTCCTCCATGAGTCCCTCCTATAAATTCCTTCACGACGTTTCAAACTCATTCATCATCATTTATCAATCTCTTCTGGCTTTCACAAACAACCATCAATTCTTTCTCTCGGGAAAAATTAATATTTTTTTAGCGGAAATGGAATCGGCATTGAAGCTCAGGCTCTTCGCTGTAGCCCTCATGGCTGTCATCATGGCTTCCTCCGCCGTGGAGAAAGCGGCCGCAGCTGACGTCCCCGCACCGAGCCCCACCTCTGGTGCGCCGGCCTCCGCCCCTGCGGCTGTCCTCCTCTCCTTGGCCGCACTCGCCTTCGGGTTCCTGCTGCATTGATTTCACTGTGAAACTAAAATCTTTGCATTTGGCTTTGATTTTTGAATGTTATTTGTCTTTTTTTTTAGGGGATGATAATTTGACTTCCATCTTGCTACGAGGTTTGATTTGTTTTTGATTAGCTGCCGGTGATGGGTTCTTATGTCTTCATTCAGATGTATGTACTGTTTATTTTTTGTTATGTATGTTGTAAAGATGAGTATTTTTTGTTTCTGTTATTATGAGAATCAATATTTGTAACTTAAGATTAAATTATCTCATAGTGAGCTAGAATTTAATGTGTTGGTATGCACATTTTGCGCATAGCAGGAGTGTTATATTCTCTATTCTCATTGCTTAATTCTTTTGGAGCCCAGTTGACACGGGACCGCCGTTCGACAGGTGATGTGTCCCTTTATCACATTCGGGTCGGGTTCAGAATTTGGATTATTGGGCCATATTGCAATCCCAGTCACTTTAAATGTCCAAAGGCCCATCTAATTTTAGCCCATTTCAGCAGATGTTTTATGGGCCGAGCAAGTTAGGCAGCGTCTGGGTTGGCCTTCAACCCGCCCCGGCCCGATCCCCATGAATCCCGAAACCTTGGTGAAACCTAATATTTGTGGAGATCCAACAAGTTTGAATCCTGAAACCGAAGCTATCTCCCCTCAAAATTAGAGCTCATCCTCTCCTTTCAGATTCAAATTCCATGGAGAATGCTCCTCCTCAACAAAAACAACAACTCCCAGATGAAATCTTTGTGGAGATCTTCTCGCAATTGGCCAATCAATTCGGTGGGCTCTTGCATTATGCACGGAGATTAGCTGATGAAATGGTTGTGTGATTGCTTCTCATCCGGAGGATGCGAGATGGGCTGTTTCAGGATCGGGCCTTTGCCCTTGCTATTTAGAGAGCGACTAATTTGGGTAATGTGACGTTGCAACCTAAATTTCAGGTGATGGTGAAATTTTTGTTTCTATAACTCATCATGTTTACACACGCATAAGATTTCTATATAGATTGAGCTGTTAGGTCAACGACATTGTTATTGCCGACTTCATTAACCTCAACAAATACAAGAGTCTATAATACATTAGTCAAAATGAGAGAGGGGCTAGTAGGAAAATCCCAGTGTAGATTATGGAATGAAACATTATTAGGCTTCTTGATGCAAATTAAGATGTATTTATGAGTGTTATCAAAGGGGTTGTGTGCAATCTGCAATGCTAGACCATAAACTGATGGCCTTTTGATTAAAGGTTCCTCCTTGATGCATTTGTATAGATTAAGAGGTTAGTGCTCCCGGGCGAGATCTATACGACCTGAACTTGAAGAAGTGAGGAACTATAATGGTCTTCTCCAATCCATAATGCCTGTCTTCCTCTTAAGAAACGACTCAGCCTAAATCATGAGCAATAAACAAATTGCCTTTGGGTCCCTATATCTAATACACTCCATTTGTTCGGGTTATCTAAATATCATTCCAAGAAATATGATAAAGAGCTGGACACCATAGATATAAGAGAATGGTAAAGTAATCCAAGATCCTTGTGTAAATAGGAATCTATATAGCATCGACACATCTACCATGAAGTGGTGTCATTGTTTGTCTGACATGTATCGATACTGTACTTCTTGGATACTCATTGACAACTTCCAAGATATTTCTTTCCCAATTGCTCTATTGAGGACACATCTACAACATGTGTCCTGATCAGCTGCATAATATTTTTTTAAGTTCCAAATACTGTTTTGACACTTCTTGGACATGCTTTTCCATTTCATTGGAATATATTTTCCTTTCAATTTCCTAGTAACTTTTATGAAAACATATTAAAGTAATAGTTTAGGCCACATTCGTACATTAAACTCTCAATCAAAATATAATCTAATACTTATTCTTATATATTCATTCAAATCTACAAAATGTATATAGTACTTGTGGTGGGGATTGCTCTAGTAGTCTTCTTTTGGCTGTTTTTTGTTTTGTTTTATTTATTTGTGTTTTATTTATTTAGTCTCACATCGGTTGTGATGGGAACTTCTTAGGTGTGGGCCCTATAAAGGGTCAAGACCTGTAGCTCATTCTTTAGATTATGATGACTTGAATTAAAACCTCTTTTGTTGAAGCATGTTGATATACTTTCAAAATGAATTTCTTACATGCTGATTTGTGAGAGTGGATGAGAGATCACCAGGGTGCCAATTCTTGAATTAATTAAATTTATCTTTATTTTTATTCTTAAATTAGTTATGCATCAAATTGATATCAGAGCTAAAATCCTGCTATTTTCTCTTTCTCCACAAAAAAAATTTCTTCCCCTCCACAAATCCCTAAAACCCTAGATCCAGGATTTTCTCCATCTTTCTCCATATTTTCATTTATTTTTTAAATCTGAAACCCTAGGTCAGATTTAAAAAAGAGAGAAAGAGAAAACAATTTTAAAAAGAGAGAGAAAAAATAAAAAATAAAAAAGAGAGAAAAGAAATTCAAAAAAAAAGAAGATTATTCATCTTCTTCCCAACAAACCTTAACCCAACCTCCTGAAGACTGTTCATCTTCTTCCTCCTCTGACTTCGCCGCCACCACGCCATCCTGCCGACCTTGTCGCCGCAGCCGCGCCATCCTTCCGACCGCTACGACTGTCATCTTCCTCGACAACTGCTGCAGGAGCTGCTTCTACCGCCGTCGAGATCTCCATCTTACCTTTTAGTGCCACCGTCCCACCACCTCCTCCAACCTCGCCGCCGAGCATCGCCCGCCCATCGTCGTCACAGGATTCCACCGATGATCCCTCCACCGCCTTCTTACAACCTCGTCGCCGACAGCATGAAGTTTCCTTCACCACCCTTTTCCAACCTGCACCGCCTATCCACCTCTTCGTCGAGATAACCTTGACAACGTCACCGTCTTCATCCTGCCGAGCTCATCTCCAGCCTTCGTCGACATTGCCGCCGTCCAGAAGCAGCACAGGCCACCACTGCCGTCACTCCACGCTGCCATCGCCGCCTTAGATCCACGCCTCCACGACCTTGACCACAACTTGAAGCTCGCCGCCAATCTCATCAATGTCGATCATCGCCGTTGGAAGTCGTCACCACTTTTCGGGTTTCGAAACCCTAGCTGGATCGGCAGAAGAGGAGAATGAGAAGCGGGCTATGGGTTTAAATCTCCAAACCCGAATTCAATTATGTTGGGTTTAAGTTGTCAAATCAGATAACGACCCAACCCACCTTACTTGGATCTGACCCGACTCACCATCAGTTTAGAACCCACCCTGGTCCAAATCGAACCCGACCTGCTAAGCCAGACCCGAGTTGACTGGCTCAGTCGAGCCGACCAGGAGTTGGCCGAGCTGTCGCTGAAGTCATCAGCTCAGGAGTTGACGTTATCGGCTTAGCCGAGCTGACGCTAACGTCATTGGCTCAACCGAGCCGACAGAAGCCGCCAGTTAAGACCCGGCTCATCCGAGTCGCCGAGCCAACGCTGACATCATCAGCTTGATCTGAGCCGTCACTGTACATAGTAGCAACACAACGGCAGTTTAGAGCCCGTTCAGTCTCATTGGATTCGTAGCCGAATTTCGGAGATACTGATTTTTTTTTTGTAGCTTTTGGATAGCACATCCGACCTCTACAAGCTCTTATCTGTTGCCAATATAGTTTCCTATAGCGGTCCCGCAACGCTTCATGCCTCATTTCCAGACTGACTCAAGTCATACTCGAGTCGTTAAGATCTTTGAGGCAATTTTTGAGCTTATGAACTAAATTTTCTTCATGAGCCTTTACTTTTGGTATATATGTATACTGATGGTGATGATAAGAAAGTTGAACGAGATATGTATGCGGCTGTTCTGTATTTTCGGGGTTCTTATGATCATTACGGATATGAATATTGAGAAAGCCAACTCGAGGATTTCCAACTTAGAAGAAATGTCGCTATGCCCGACTTAGGGTGGATGGAGAAGTTTATTATTGGTGGAAAGACAATCATAAATTATGTCAATCTTGATTTCTCTTACAAAATTTTTTTCGTGCTCAGTATGCTCCGCACCTTCATACAGTAACTAAGCCTAAAATTGAACAAGAGCCCAAGTCTGAGAGCCAACAAATCACTGACACCTTCATTGAGTTTCTGGATGCCCTAGATGACATTCAGAAGTTTCTAGCAAGTCAGACCAAAGAATGACACAGTCCAGAGCCTACAGTTCTTGTTGAGTCCCATGTTATTAATGAGCTAGAACCAGAAGTTGTTGCGGAGTTGTTGTTATTGCAAGAAGAAACTCCTTCTCTGCCCATAGAAATGAAAGAGTCTCTTGTTGAGGTTTCTGTAGATCTCCCAGCTGAGTCTATCATGGAGTTATTGCCATCTTAGCCAGCTATAAGAATTTTATTATTGCTGAGATCGCCTAACATAGACTACCGTTTGCAGATCTTTGTACAACAGATATGTTCACAGAAGATCAAGTTTCTTATGGTGCAGAGTACAATCGGTCCAGTCTTCGATGGAGATGACGCATATATCTTGATCGAGCTACCATCGATTACAACCGGTTTATTACGGAAGTCAGTTCCACATCCATCATTGGTGGTTCAGACATGATGCTTCAGTGCTGATCCCATGACTACCACCTTGGCCTGATTGAGAAGTTCATGCGAGATGTGATTCAGTTTTTTCGATCGTGTCTGCTATCTATTATCACTGCATTCCCTAGAGATTTTAAGTCGGGGAGAATGATGGGGATTACTTTAGTAGCCTTCTTTTGGTTGTTTTTTTTTTTCATTTTATTTATTTGTGTTTTATTTATTTAGTCTCACTTCGGTTATGATGAGGAACTTCTTAGTGTGTGGGCCTATATAGGTCAAGACATGTAGCTCATTCTTTAGACTTTGATAATTTGAATTAAAACCTTTTTTGTTGAAGCATGCTGATGTGCTTTCAAAATAAATCTCTTGCATGCTGATTTGTGAGTGGGTGAGAGATGAGATCACCTGATATCATTCCTGAATTAATCAAATTTATTTTTATTTTTATTCTTAAATTAGTTCTGCATCAACTTGTCATCATTTGTTGTATTATCACCAAAATCAACATTCATTGATTTTGATAAAAAAGAATACAGTAATGCTTGTTTTTTCTGCCTTAGGATATTGTCTCATAATCATTTATAATTTACTCGATTGACATGCACATATCTGTGCGGTGTATATTGACTGTCTGTATCCACACTGAACTTTGTTTTCCACCTCACTGAACTTTGTTTGCAGGTGTTCAAGAACAAATTAAAGGACTTTGGAAATCCAATGTTAAGGAGACAAACTGTAGGACCAAGAGGCTGTTTTGAGTTGTTTTCTGATCAAGGTATTTGTGAATTTGAGATTAAGTTCCTTTCTACCATTTTTACTTGCTTCCTTCAAAATTGAGATAATGAACATATCAATACTCATCTTGAAGAATCTCACATGTTTGATAAAAGAGCATCAATGCTGATTTCCTCTCCTTGTAGATTATCCTTCACATAGGCATCCAATATCGATTGGAGCCTTATTCTGTATTTGTTTCTCTCTCTGACAATACAATCACCCCTATGATTCTCTTCGCATAATGCTCTAGCTTCCTCAAAGATCCGGCCTTTTTTTCAATCTCCTCAAAGTCCAGCCCCTAAAATGGTGAATTTTTTTCTCTCGAAGAGGCAACAACTAAACCACTCTGTCAACAGCAAGGTTCCCATGGAGAATCTCCTCAAAACTATTTCCAACTAAAATGACCAATGTAAATATTCAGCCAGCAAGATGTCACTCAATCAGACAGCTTGGCCGGCAACTTTTCATTATATAGATTATAGTCCCCTCCGCCTCACAAATTCATCCATCAGTTGTCCAACAGTCCTCGTAAGTTTTTTCTTTCTCATTACCAGTTATCTTCCAGCGACAATGGAGGCAGCACTGAAGCTCAGGCTCTTCTTTGTGGCCCTCGTGCTTATCAGCATGGCTTCATCAATGATTGAGAGAGCAGCTGCTGCAGAGGCTCCAGCATCAAGCTCTACATCTGGATCATCTGTCTTTGCCCCTACAGCCACTTTTGCTTCCCTGTGTGGACTGGCCTTTGGATTCCTTTTGTATTAATTTGACTTTTGAAGTTGCTTTCCTTGTATTCTCTTGTTAAATGTTAGAATTATTTGAACATAAATCTACATGTCCATCTTGATAAGGTCAGTAGCACATTTGTTTCATTAGAATTAGGAGAATTTATACTTGTTATTATTTCTATTGCAATAAATTGAAGATTTCCTGCTCATTTTTCGTGGCAACAAATTAAGTTAAAGCTTGAAGAGTAGAGAGAAGAGGGTAGGATGAGGTTAATGTTATCAGCCTGCCTCTTCCTTTTCTTATTCCCCTCTCTTGCTAAAAGATTTTTTCTTGCAATGTTGATTTGTTGTAGCTCAAATCTTCACAGCATAATTGTTGAAATTTGGAGAATGAAAGTCAAGCTCATGTCTTTGATTGATGTCCAATTGCCCACCAGGTTTTGAAGCTGATAGTAGCATCTAACAAGGAGAAAATTTGAAAACATTATGTGAAAAGCTACAGAGGTGAATAAACCGAGAAGTGGGTGATGAAATTGCTATTGTTGCTTATGTTATGTTACTGATAAATTGGCCTGAAGCATAAATATTTTAAAGAATAAAAAATGAGATTGAAAAGCTAATTTTAGTTGAATCAAAATGAAAAAAATACCTGCCATTCTCATCCAAATTTTAGTACTGTGGCATGACTGCTGGAGACTTTACCCCTAGATGATTTGGTAGTCACTGGTGCGGTAGAATCAATTACCTGTTGAGAAAGAATTGTCCCCCACCCCCAATCCCCCACCCCCTCTTTTTTTTTTTTTCTTTTTTTTTTTTTTTTTCATTCATGGGATAATGTGTTGCTAAGATCATAGAATCTGGTCTCATCATCTGGCTGTTCTGCATCGTCTCATCTTGCCACTTGTTGATCTCTACTCTACTCTCAAGTAATATCTTTGTAAGGCTGGTTATTGGATTCCCTCCATGTTGCACTACAGACCGGACTTGCCTTTGTCTTTCTTTCTAAAGCAGGTCTCATTGCCTTCTACTCTATAAATTTCCATCTTCCAGTAGTCCTGTCTGGTGTGCATCATCAATGGAGGATGAGACTGAGGATGAGAATCCTCCTCCTAAGACACTCCCAGCCGATATCTTGTTAGAAATCTTCTCCAACCTCACTTTCAAATCCCTCTTCCAATTCCGATGCGTCTCAAAGTCATGGCATGTTCTCATCTCCAGGGGCCACTCCAGCAAAAAGCTGCCACTGGCCATGTCCGGACTCTTCAACAGTAAGAACAACAACAATGAGATGCGGGACACAAGTCTGCAATCAAGAACCCACATCGATTCCACTTCAGTTGACACAAGCCCCAGTTTCTTGCCATCATCTCTTTGCAATCTCCTTTAGGTTGTAGAGTGTTGCAATGGTTAGCTCCTCCTCACAACAGATTGTTGCAATGTTGATTCATTGTCTGACTCTCTGCGATTGCAATCCAATGACTAGCAAGTGGGCTCAAATCTCAAAACCACCCAAAGAATCTGTAGAGTTATGTTCAGGATTTGATCCCCATCACACACCGCACTAAAAGATTCTCTCCTTTCCTGAGCTAGACGAGCACGAGTTTGTTGACCCTGAGCACCTAGCTGGACCTTGAGGTCTTCTATCTGGGATGGGTGAGTGGAGGGCGATCCAGAGGTTCAGCGGGGTAATTAAAGCTTGCCTCAGAGGCATCCCCTTTGTTCTCATGAATGAAATTGTTTTCTGTAGATAACCTCTGCCACTGTATCGTGGCAACCAACGATGAAGAGGGAGTTTCTGAGAGCATCGAACATTCTGAGACGGGGCTGGGATTTATGGAACCTGGGCAATATCTTGGGCTCTCTTGGGGTTCTTGAATTATGCATCAGTTGTGTCAAGAATGCTTGTGTAGGTTCTTGATTTTGAATTTGTTTTGAAGCATATGATCAGTGTTCAAGATGTAGGAGATAGGCTGCCAGGTCGTTGACTTCTTTCAGATCATTTTGATATCTTCGCTATTCATCTAGATTTAGACATAATTTTTCTCAGGTTGCAAGATAAGATCATTTTTTTCTGCCATCTGAAAACTACAGAATTAGAGGAGATTTGCAACGATGAGGGGTATGGACCATTGTTTCCTTATTCCCCTTGCTATTTAGAAGATATGGCCTTGTTGAATAGTTTTGAAAAGGATTCCTTGACATCATGGTAAGAGTGCCTAGTTTCTGTAATGTTCTATATGATTATACTAGCTATGAGTGTACTCCATTTCTTAATATGTTTAATATCCTTGCTGGAATGAACAATGGAAGAAGAATCCATTTTCTATCCATTTCTGCCCACATCTGAAACCGCAAAAGTTTCTAGGTTGAAAATGTGCTAACTGGCTAATTTCTATGAAGTATAAAAACGCTAAGTCGCAATTTATGGCCAAACCTCGTCACAAAAGTTAACACTATCTTTTTTTTTCTCTTTCCATGTCTAAAACCCTATGTAATTTCTAAAGATTGAGTTTTCAGTACTAATGCTAACAAGTATGGTAATGTGCACCGTAGACCAAATATTTCAAATTAATCAGAATACTAACTAGTTGTCACTGTTTCCGTTTGTTGTTTTTCAGGTCATAATCTTTCAGCTTTTGCTGATCCACTGCTTGTTATTCTGGCATTGACATGCAGTTCACTTCACATTCAGGTTTTCAATTTTCTTTTTATTTAAGAATTTCTATTCTTTTTGTACTTTCCAAATTATCTGTAAAATATGAAAAAGTCGATTTTTCTTAATTTGTTATATCTTTTGTCTCTCTGGGTTTCTGTCTAAATGATTGAGATTAATAAAGTTTTTGAGATTCAGTTGCTTTGTCTTAATGTCTTCATAACTGAGAAACTGATTATGCCCATTTGGAATGCAATCATTTCTTAGCATCCACCTGACTCTTTCTGGCAATTCAGTCATCCTGTATGCTTGCCTCTCAGGGGGATAAATAAAGGAAATTTATGTCCAAATCCATCTGTCTTGCCCTTGTCGATGCCGAGAATATTTGGAAATTGTTTAATGAGATTTGTGTGCAAACCTGCTCTTCTAACTTCCTCAAACTTCCACCTTACCTGAGTCTTTTGTTTAACAGGCAACAAGAAAATACACCCTGGCAACAACATGGTGCCCATGAGCCATCTCCTTAAAATGGCCCTAGCTAGAATGCCAACACAAAAAAAATAGAGCCAGATGGATTTTCCTCACTCGGGCAGTTCGGGCAGCCTGCCCGAACAACACCTCTTGCATTATATGAACTCTCCTTCACTCTTCAATTGTACAAGAATTTATTTCTACACCTTTTATCTTTTCTCTCACTAGCATTCTTTTCTTCTTACAGCAATGGAGGCAACATTGAAACTCAGGCTCTTGTCTGCGGCCCTGATGGGAACCATCATAGCTTCGTCAATTGTCGAGGGAGCAGCCGTTGCAGAGGCTCCTGCGCCGAGCCCAACCTCTGGTTCATCTGTCTCTGGTCCTGCCGCTGCCCTTGTGTCTTGACCGCCTTCGCCTTTGGCTTTCTATTTCATTAATGTGACTGAAATTGCTTCACTTGGATTTGCTTGTTGCATGTCAAAAATAATTGATGTATATTTCTTTTTCATTAATGTGACTGGAAATTGCTTCACTTGGATTTGCTTGTTACATGTCAAAAATAATTGATGTATATTTCTTTTTCATTCTTGGATTTGTTCGTGATTTTGGTTAGCTTATTTCTTTGTTACAATGAAGATTTGAGAACAGATGCTTATTACCATTTTGTTGACAATAGAGTAGACTATGATTGCTATTTTTCCTGTGTATTTCCATAAAATCATTCTCCTCTAGTTCAAGGTATTCATGTCGTCTATTTGATCTCTGCTCAATACCTCTGAATCATGGTAAACAAAAACAATTAGAAGAATATATGTGATCGAAAACCTTGATGTTAGAAATGCTTAATCAGCATTTTTAAGCCCTTGATTAGCTCAAAGTGGAACTGTCTACTCAATGAAGAAATGACTTGTTTTAACTTTTGGCTTGAGATCGTGTGTGCTTTGAACATTTGACAGACATATTTGACAGTGCTGGAACATAAAATTGTTTGCCTATATATATATTTTTGCACGGGTAACCGCATGTGTAATTAAAAGAGAAACAAAAAACAATTTTCTTTTTTCTAGTTTTAGATGGTATTTCTTTTTTCTAGCATAGAGTATATTTCTTGAGAAACATTTCTTCCATTCTCAATGATCACTGGACAAGTTACTCTTTGTATCACTGTAGCTGTTTAATCTAATAAAAGCTAAGCTTCTTCCTTCAAAATACACACGCTTGACAACTTTCGAAAAAAATTGAGCGTGAATCATTCCCACTCAAATTTAATGTTATGACATAGAAGATTAACTTCATTGAAGTTGATCTAATTAAAAACTAAAAATCAGGTATCTTCTAATTTTCTTATACATGCATCAAATAAGCATAAAAATGAATGGCCGAAAAAAGTATTCAAAACACTTAATTTTTTATTTTTAAGCACTCTTAGTTAAATGTAGATCAACTCCAACTTAATAGATTTTCAATTTGAATGGCCTAACATTGAATTTGAATGAGAACGGTTCATATCTATAAATTTTCCAAAAGATTCAAGTATGTGTGCGGGGAGTAAATAAGTAAGTATTATTTTTTACATTATTAATCATGGTTAAAAACTAAGAACACATGAAATGAAATGCGCGTGTGGCCAGTGAGTGAGAAAACAAAAGGGAAAATAAAACCACAAAGACAATTGTTAAAAATAAAAGGCTTTGCATAGACCTCAAACTCGAAAACCCCAGCCTGTTTTTATTGCTCCAAATTGTTGGCTTTTGCGTAAAACTTTACTCAGGACCTTTATTAGTAGGGCTAGCAATTGGATTCAAAAACCCGATTCGAACTTTTCGATCTGGATCCTTTAGTGTATATTCTAGTTTTGTTACTGTTTTTGGATTTCTGCGTGGATCCCTTAAATTATAATGAATCCGCAGATGCATTATGTAAACCAACCCGAATCCGACTCTGCTCCCAAGAGCCATCCCCAATGGCATAGGGAGTAATAGATTGGGGTCGTTTGTTTCGCGTAAAAGTCCGTAAATCGTAAATGACTTACAACCCAGTTACAACTATAGCGTTTGTTTGGACCGTAATTCGTAAAAGGCTTACACAATTCAATTATCACTCACTTGCAACCCAATTACCACTCACTTACAGCCCAGTTACAGTTAATTTTGTGGTCATGCAAATTTGTATTATTTTTTATGTTAATATTAAATTTTTTTAATATTTAACATTTTTAATATTTATTTGCAATATTAAAACTTTTTAAATCACCAAATAGTTAATTTTGTGGTCAACTTTTTCACTTACGGCTTACACATTACGACAACCAAGCATCGTAAAACACAATACACTTTTTCACTTACAACTTTATATTACCAACCAAACACCATAAAGCTTACATGCATGTAACTCATTTACAACTGTAAAAGATTTTATTAATTACGACTTTTTACAACTGTAAAAGATTTTATTAATTACGACTTACGAATTACGACCAGTTACGACAACCAAACAGGCCCAAGCTCTCAATCCTGTGGATTGTTTCTGTCCGTGACAAAAATATAGAGCGGTTTGGATCTTTTAGTGGGCTTGATGTGACCAGGTCCAAGCCCAACCGCCTGCAGTTGGGGTTTTCAACTCTCAAGACGCATTCTGAAATATAAAAATGTTAAAAAGAAGGCCACTGGGCACTGGCCCAGATCAAAAGCAATGATGGATCTCTTTTGCTTGTGGGATAAAGATGATGCCGCCCAGGTGTTCGATGCATTACCTCTGAGAGGAGCGGAGAAGTTGTGTGCTGCCACTGCCAGTACTGAACAAGAAGGAAGATGTCATGAAGCACACAAAGGCAGGCAAAGGCAAGTTAGTTCAGAGTTTTGTAACTCATCTTTGATTATTTTAGTCCTTTCATCATTTCAAAGAACAAATTAAAAATCTACAACATCCATGACTCTGTTGCGCGCATATTGGGACATCTATTTGCTTCTACAATCAACCCATGTGTTACATCCACAACTTAAAGACCATTCGCTAAATTATTATCTAGTTGTTTAAATTTGTTTTGTCCTTCAGTGATGGGCAAAACGTGTAGATTTTATATTCTAGGTATTATTGCTAGGCAACCTTTCCGAGTTCACATTACTATTTCCTCCTGGGCTTCAAAGTTTCGCCCAAACTCTAGATTCCAACATTTTGAACAATGCAACAATAATAGAGTTTCAATTCAAATTTTACATAAGACATTTGATCTGTGTTTGCTGCATTGTAAACTTTCTTTTAGTTTGAGATCTGCAAACAAATTTCCTTAGTCTCTACAAGAGTTGCACATGTAACTTCCAGAAACTGGAGCTGCACATTGTGCCACACAATAGCAGAAGCTGCCATGAATCAACCATTGAATGATAGACACTACACTCGGCCTCTGTTGCATGTACAAAAATGTCCTAAGCCCCTTTTAAGCTCATCCGAGCAGTACAGTGATCCGTACTACTCAGAGATGGCAGTAGACTTTGTGTTGCTGTTGAAGCTAAAGCTCCTCCTGGCCTCAGGCTGTGTCAGTGGAGGAGAAAGTAGTGGTGGGCAGTGCCAGCCATATCTCCATGCCGCACTCCTTTGGTTCTTTGTGCTGAAACTCCCTTTAGCAGCAGGAACGAGAGGGTCTTCTTATGCTGACATTGCTGTCTCATTGAGGCTCTTTCTTTTCCGCCTGAATCGCGTGCTCTTTCATGATGGACCGATGCACGGTGGTGGTCGGAGGTGGGAGAGGGGCCTGCGGCTGTTTCGTGGGAGGCTGCGGCAGCAGGCAGATGTGGAAGGATACATGATATCTCCATGATGGCCAATTATGGTAAGTATTTCTGTGTGTTCTTTATGTTCTGGTGTTTGCATTGTAATAGTAAATATGCCAAAAAAAAAAAAAAAAAAAAAGAAAAAAAAAAAGAAAAGAAAAGAAAAAATCATGTTTATGTCTCTGTTATTATAGCTCCTTCAATGATATTGTAAAATTGGTAAATATCTGTAACCTGTTCTTTCTGGTCTTCCGAATACAAATTAAATAACTAAGATAAGATCTAAGTTACTGTTCTTGTTGCTTCTGTTACTTCATTCTGCCTTCTAGTAAATATGTGTTGGCTTATTTTATGAAAAATAACTCAAAGTTTTTACCATATTTAAGTTTAATAACCCGTACTATTTTTCTCTCATGTTTAATATCTTGTACTATTTTTTTTTTTCTAATGTGTAATATCTTAAACTCTTCTTGTTTTTTCAACATGCTACCTTGAAAGTATTAAAATCCTCAAATTACCCGTACTGCTTCTTCTTCTTTCCAAGCCACAAATAAAACCTTAATTTTATAGGAAGTTGGTTGAGCCACTCATGAAAGCGTTGAAAGCCCTCGTATAAATGATGTTAGCAGACAAGGTGGTGATGCTAGAGAAGGAGAGTGAGTGTGATGATGGTGCTATAGAAGGAAGTAAAGAAAATGTGTTCAATTAGATTCAATTGAGTTTTTAGATTATAAAAGTGTTGAGATTATTGTGTTAGAAATAAGGAGAGAAAATAGGTAATGGTTATGGAGAAGGTTAAAAAAGTGGAGGAGATGACGTTAATAAAAGTGAGAGACAAAATAAGTTCACTTTTTTTTTTTTTGGATTAAGCTTTCTTAAAAAGAAAAATGAAGAAGTTGATGGGAAAAATAAAATGATAGTGGCGAAGAAAGAAAAAATGGTGTGGAGAGGAGGTAGGAGGAGGATGATTGGGTGTCACTTGATTAGGATTTGGGTTTAATAAAAAGAAAATGTTAGGGAAGAAGACGAGGATAAAAAGACCATTGAATTTCAGTTGAAGGGTAAAAATGTCTAATAATTTTGCATGGTATTAATATATAAAGTTAAAAAACTTTAGGTATTAAACATAAGAAAAAAATAGCACAGGATATTAAAGTTAAATATGAGGGAAACATTAAGGTATTTTCATGAAATAAGTCATATGTGATTTCTAATTTGTATACATATTTCCTATCTATTTTTTACCCTCTCCAAATTCTTTGCACCCAATCAAATTGATTCTTAATACCAATCTTACTAGTTATATTCAGTTGCTCTCGTCTCAGACAAAGGTAATGAGTTGGATTGCATGTATTGTCCTTCTTAGTGTGTTCTGCAATAAGACTAACCCTTGAATGGGATACCAAAAAAGGGAATTAACGGGTAAAGTAGTGTATTCAGAGGAATAAAAATAAAGGGATTATGCAATTAAAAAAGAAATGTGCTAAAATTAGAATACCTCAATTTTATGATTACAGGAAAATGTAAGTAGAAAGGGACATGTTAAACATTTATTTCCTGCTATGATCTGTGAGTCCTTAATTCTTTTGGGTTGTATCCTTGTAACCTTCAAATGATACTAATATGTTTAATGTTAAGAGTTAGTGAGACAAAACAATTGTAGAAGGGATGAGAAAGCATAAAGTCAAAAGAGCACATCGAGATTTACGTGATTTACTCAATCTTCACATGGAAATTCCGTTACATCAATGATGAATCATAGAAGGGAGGAGATGGCACAAAGACAGTAAAGAGCATCCCAAGATTTACGTCGTTCACCCAAACTATGCCAGAAAACGGATACTTTATATGATGACATTTAAAAGTTGTAAAACTTTGTTGCTGAGTCGACAAGAATACTGGTGCCACTACTGTTGTTAATGTCTGTCAAAATGTAATGGTTTCAACTTAAAGTGAAATATCGTGATGGCTTTTGATATTGCGATTTTATGTGCAAACAAATATCAATTACTCTTCTTCCTCCTCCTCTTTCTCCCTCTGTTCCTCAACATCAGAAGGAACGACCTCGGACATTGAAGCTTCAGCCCCCGAATCTCTCCTAGCCTTCTTCGGAACAGGCTCCCCTTGGAAGTAGAGCCATGGGGACATTTGAACACAGCCCGTCGACGCTTTTTAGCAGGCTGTTCCTTGGGTACTGCTGCTCTCGGTTCCACCCCTGTCTCCCCTCTTGCCTCTTTCTCAGCTGCCTGGTATTCCTCCATGTCTCGCACGCGTTTGTTGGACACCAATTTGTATTACTCTTGATACATGAGTGATTTATTGAGAAATCAGGCATCTTGCTAGCTTGAGAATACCAAGTGCAGAAACTGAGACTCATGTAGCAGTTGGGCGTCTTGTGAGGCAAGCTGAAAATAGCTTTTGTCCCTCCAGCCACACTGTAATACCAGGCCCGAGCACCTTCAAACAATTCCCGCTGAAGGAGAGTTTGGCAATGGGGTTACCAACATATAATTGGTCATAACCGAATTGTCGGGCAAAACGGTTCGGCATATAGGGCTCGATCGTACATGAGTTCCCTTGCCGAAAGAGCAGGTACCCGGGTCTAATATTAATTAGCCACCAGAAGACTCCCGATGGCAACCTTGTGAAGTCATCTGGTCCCGCAAGGTCAGCAAATTTATCCTCGTAAGATGCACCAGTAATCTCGGGGAAGCAGCGGTCGAGATGGTAGTTCGAAACGTTTAGAATACATTTCCGAACATAGAACATATAATAACAAGACCAGCTTGAGTTCTCCAGCTTCTGCACAAAAGGGACAAACCCCTCGGATAGAGATACCGGCGTCATCAGGGAAGGGCAGTGCATAACGTACCAAGCCATCATGTACGTGTATGGAAGCTCGATCCTGGGGTTGGGGGTCTTCACTCTTGGCCTCCCCTCCGAGTCAACCTCTAGTCTACCTTTGGAGTCAACGATGGCCTCCACTTTGCACAGGCTTTGAACCAGAGCCCGTAATTTACTTTGGATTCCAGCCACCATTGCTGGAAAGAGGGCGATAGACCTGCCATAGGCCAACAAGAACGCCGGGTACACCACACCGGCGACAATCACTTCATGCGGCAGTGTCGGCACTACGCAGCGCTTCAGCCATAGCATGAGAAAGCCCGCCAATAGCGCCCGGTCAGAAATAGGGACCCGGGCTTGATGATGAAAACTTCCAAAAACCGTATCAGGTTTGAAAGTGTCTTCATTCGACTCCGTGGTGTAAGAGCTCACAGAGGCGTCAATCCTCTCAGCGATTTCTTCGTCGGTACTAGGAGTCAGAATGGTCACTGAGTGATCTTTCTCAGTTATACCATTAAACAAGTAGCTCGCCCAAGGCATCTGCTTGACACTCCTGGCCCTCCAGGAGGTTATTTGACCGCAGATGTGGAAGTGACACAACACTTCCCAATAGGTCTCATATATTTGAGGGCTCTCCTTCCTCAATAGATGAAGCTCTTCAGAAGTTGGAACATATGCTTCATAAGGGGCGTCTCTCATAACCAGCCCCGAAACTTCATATAGCTCATGAAAGGCGAGCCCCATCTCTCCGGCCGGAGTAAAAAATGTCCCCGTCAAAGGGTTATAATGCTCTAAGATGCCGTAGAAGTTATGAGAACTTTGCGGCAGGCCATACTGCACAGCCCTGACCGTGTGATGCAGCCCCATCTGTTCAAGCAGAGCTCCGAGTTCGACGAGAACAAATCCCACCATCTTGCTCCACCAGGATCTGTCGGAAGAATGAACCTACCCGAGCGGGCGGAAGTTAACGGGAAAATCACCCCTTACCTGTTGGCCCAAAGGCCATTAGCCCTATATCTTAGTGGATATTTTGATGATAACAAAACATATCTAGTTATGTATTTAACAAGTTTTTGTTTACAAGAATTTCAGGTTAAAAGGTCGTTTTTGACGGCTCCGCAAATAAGACTCACACGTTTGGAGTTCGCCAAAATTTTCATTCCCAAGCCAAGCACAATAGGATGCTTTGGAACAAGATGTTAAAGAGAAGACCAAGCCAAAGATCAAGTTTATGAAGAACATCAAGATTTGTATTTGTATTTTTGTTATTTTAGATCTTTTTGTCAAAACCTAGATGATAGAAGTAGAGTTATGGGATTTACACTTACACACACTTTTTATATTGGTTCTAGACTTCAAAATAAGTTTCAAAATTTTATTTCCAAGTTAGAGTTAAAGATAAACATGTTTTGGAAATAAGTTTTAGAAACTCTAAGTTTTGGAAAAATAATATTTGGAAAAACAAGTTTTTATCAAAGGAATTTATATCAAAATGTTTTAACCTATTAGAGTAGTGACATGTGCTCACACCCTAGTGTTTACAAGATCCAAAACCTTATATCTTAGACCTATAACCAAAACTAAGTTTTCTGGATTCTGGTAGTTCTGATTTTTCAGAACTGACAGCATCCGGTCGACCGTACGGTCGACCGATGCACACATTCTGTGCATGTGTGTATCAGCCGACCGACCCGGTCGACCGAGCACGCCGCAGTGCTCTCGGTTAAATTGGGTCGACCGGGCGGTCAACCGAAGTCCCCCAACGGTCATATTTTCGACCGTTGGCGGTCGACCGGCCGGTCGACCGATAGCTGTCAGAATCTCTGACAGATTCCAACAGCTAGTTTTTCTGACAGATTCTTTTTGTCTTTTGATTCCAACGGATTTCTGGTGTAGTTTTTGGCCCCTATAAATAGGAGGTCACTTCATATTGATATGACAACTATTTTAGAAGAATATACACATCATTTTCAAAAGATTTACAAGTTTTCAAAAGGCTTCCTTTTACAAAAGATTTTCTCTCCAAAAGCCCTAAAGTTTTAGACACCTACTTGAAGTCTTTACCTCTACTTCTCTCTAGCTTTTGCACTACACAATCCCATAATTTCACATCTACATTTTGGTTCTAGGATTGTGCAAGTGAGCGTATTTGTGATCAAGTGTGATCAATCTTCTTTTGAGTGAAGTTGTAGAGGCATCGGCCTCAAGGCGAGCTAGTGTGCTCAAGGTGGTGTTGCGGCATCACGGGAGACGGGACAAGTGTGTCCTTGTATTGGTGATCCAGTGGGATCTTCAATAGTGGAAATCCTTCAAGTGTGAAGGCGGGGACGTAGAGCGTGGCTCGAACCTCGGAAACATATCTGCGTGTTTGCGTTTGCTCAAATATCTCTAAACTCTAAACTCCTTAATTCTTGCACTGTTGATTGCTTCATTTATTGCAAGTCTTTCATTTGAGCTTATTGTGTTGGTTAAATTTTTAAATTCCGCATTTGTGACCATTTACATATAGCCATCACCTATTCACCCCCCCTCTAGGTGATTTCAATTGGTATCAGAGCCTAACCCTACATTTTTGGTCTAACAACCTTAGGGAGATCCTTATTTGGCTATATTCATTTGTTGCATTCATTTGTTATATTCATACTTATTGTGCATTCATGGCTTCACTCGACTTTTCTAGCATCAAGTCCCCACCCAAGTTTGATGGTTTGAACTTTCCTATTTGGAAGGTCAAAATGAACCTATTCCTTAAGTCCCTAGGAGTTAGAGTAGCTAGGGCCATAACCAAGGATTTCATTGAACCTACCACCGATGAGAGCTCATGGTCCGAGGACACCTCCAAGGATTATGAAGCTAATGCTAGAGCCCAATATGCATTAACCCAAGCATTAAATGAGGATGATTTGTCACGCATCATAAATTGTAAATCCGCATTTGAGGTTTGGAACATTCTAATTGTGACTCATGAGGGAACGTCACAAGTCAAAAGAGCCAAGATTGACTTGCTACGTTCTCAATATGAGAACTTTTATATGTTTGAAAATGAGAGCATTGATGACATGCTCACTCGTTTTACTAAGATCACTAACGCTTTATCTTCTTTAGGAGACAAGATCGACAATGACCAAAAGATTCGCAAGGTCATTCGGGCTCTTCCCAAAGCTTGGGAAGTCAAGGCTACAACTCTCAAGGAGCTAAACGACAAAGAGGAGATGGACTTCTCCAGCTTCATTGGTAATCTCAAAACCCATGAGATGGAGATGAAGGTAAGAGAAGAAAGGGAGGCACCCAAGAAGAAAACAATCGCCTTCAAAGCCACTCCAACCACTATTGAAGAGGACGACTCATCGGAGGATTGCGATGAGGACTTTGCCATGCTTATCCGGAAGGTAGGCAAAATATTTTATAGGAAAGGGAGGCAAAGCAACTTCCGGAGAGGGAAACCTCAAGGAAGATATGAGAAGAAAAGAGAAGAACCCGGTCCTTGCTTCCATTGCAAGAAGATCGGACACCTTATTGCGGATTGCCCCGCTCTCCAAGCCACAACCTCCAAGAACGGCCATAAGAAGAAGAAATCTATGGTGGCCACGTGGGATGACACGGAGTCGGAATCCGAGGAGGAAAATGACGCCGCGCACATGTGCTTCATGGCACATGGGGAGGATGCAACCAAGGTAACTCTTGACAACTCAATAGATGATGATGAGCTAACCATGGATGAGTTAGCTCAATTCTTTGAAGAGTTACAACATAGATATGAGATTTCTCAATCTCATAATAAAAAGTTGAAAAAGGAAAATGATGCTTTGAAAAATAAGATGGATATTGTAGTTAAAGAAAAAGATGATTTAACTAAGGCTTTTAAGAATCTAAAAATTGATTTTGAAAAATATAAACTAGCTTGTAAAGGTAAAACCCCTATTGCATCATGTAATAAAAATGAATTTGTAGAAATTCAAAAACGTGTTGAAAATTTGGATAACACTTTAAAGAAGTGTGCTTTTGATCTTAACAAATTTGCATCTAGATTTCCTAAGGGAGTAACCCAAGGGAAACATACACACCATGCACATGCACGGAAACATGCACACACACATAAACATGCATACATGTATGGTAGTGGTAGATTTATATTTGCACGCATTGTGGCCGCAAAGGCCATTTAGAAAAGTTTTGTTTGCTAAAAATAATGTGCATAATAAATATGTTTGGATTCGTCCCGTACTAACCCTAAAGGACCCAAAAAGATATGGGTACTAAAAGACCCACCAATTTTAGATGAAACAGGTGGATCTACTTCCTCCAAGACTTAGGGGGAAACGGTGCCCGGGTGGTGGATGCAACAAAGCCCAAAGATCACATCAAGTTTGCATCGCTATCGTGGAGGCACCTAGTTTTGGAGATTGCCCATGTTCGGTAACTTCTCCATTTAAAAGTTTTTGATTTTTGTGTATGTATACAATTTCATAGAATTGATTAGTTTACTTTTATGCTACAATGATACATGTTAACTATACATCTCTATCATGATTGTGTACATGCCCTGCTTATTGTAATTTCATGTCTTTTATGTTACTATATGTCCACATGTACAATTTGATGATATACCGATACACCTTTTATTTCAAAATTAAAAATAAATTTTGTAAGATTTCATGTTTAATGCAAATACCTTAGAGATGACAATTGCGCACCTCAACTCATTCAAGAGGAATCAAGAGGATGAAGTTCAGAACCCGTCACTGGGTATTCAGCTTCAACATCTCTAAAACTTGTCTAAAATATGAAAAATAAAATAAAAGGATTGTATGTAATTTTGGATGATATGTTAACTTAATCAAGACTAAAACATATGTTTGATCCTGTATGTTAAATATATCATACTTACATTTAATAAATTCCCTTTAAAAAAATTTTTTGGGGCTGCTGCTTCAGACTGCCTTTCAGGCAAAGACGGTCGACCGACGCTAGCTGCGGTCGACCGACTTTGCTTGAAATAAATTAACTTTATTTCTGTTCTTTTATCGGTCGACCGAAAATAGGTCCCGGTCGACCGCTGTAAGTCTGCAGAACTCTCGGGTTGTTCGGGTCGACCGACCGGTCGACCGCTCTGAGATTACAGAGCTCTCGGGTTTTCTGGGTCGACCGTACGGTCGACCGGGCATCGTAATCGGGTCCAGATTGGCTATTTATTTGACTTTTCTCTCTCTCTCTCTCTCCTCACTCGCTGGCGACGGAACCCGAAGGTTTTCCTCCTCTAAAAATTTTCTATCTCTCAAATCTCTCATCCGATCTCAAATTAATTTAAAACCCACTTGTATTTCCTACTTCTAGTGCCGGATCTTCAATTTCAGGTGCATCCATCCGCTGGATTCGAAGAAATTCGGCTTTCTCTGTTCTAGGGTTTCATCCTTCACAATAAGGTAAAAATTTGGTTTTTCTCCTTGTTCTTCACTTCTAGCTTCTAGATCTACTATCTTTTGTCAAGATTTTAGGTTGCTAAAACTTTCTAGATCGTGCCCTAACTTGTTTTGACCTAAAAATCCTATTTTTACTCAAAATGTCAAAGAGGACTAGGACTGAGAAGGGAAAGCTATTGCTAAACCCACTTCATCTACACCCAAACCCAAGAAACTTTTTATCAATGAAACTGCTGAAAATCGGTTCATCCATCTTTCCAAAAGAAATATCAATTCGGGGAGATTTGTTGTAATTCGAGATTTTGAGCACTTGGACATCCCCCGCATCTTGCATAACAATTCCTTAGACGAGTTCTTAACCATTCGAGAACAAGTCTATACCCCTCTTGTGCCCTACTTTTATACCAATTTTTCTTTTGATGGAAACCGTATCTCTACTAGAGTTCTAGGTAGGGATATTAACATTAGCATCAGTCAATTTGCTGATATCCTTCACCTACCCACTGGTGGTGCTGATGTGTACTCCTTTGATCTTCTTGACTTTGAGTTTCCGGAGGGTGAGTCTTCCCTCACCGCATCCACATTGATTCACGGGGATAATAACCCCGGTTTGGTTAGAAATGAAGTTGTGAGTAGATACACTCTCACTTCTCAAGTTCTGGCCAAAATCATTTTCTTCAACATTGTCCCCAAATCTGGTGAATACAGCCATGCTAGGGGTCCTGTGCCTTTGATCATCTATTGCCTTCTGCGAGGCATTAGAATAAATTTTTCCCGTCTCATAGCTTCACATATGGCTTCTGACCAGATCCGTTTGTCCGGTAGGACCTTGCCCTATGGCATGGTGATTACCCATATCCTCAAAGCTCTTGATTTTGATCTTTCCTCTATCGATTCCGATGAGCCTACAGTAGATATTGACGGCTCTCTTTTGAAGAGGATGGAAGCCCAGTTGCGTAGACACGCTCTTGAGCAACCTCCTGCTCCTCCAGCTGTCCCTGGTTCATCTGCCCCAGGGTCATCTTCGGCCCCAGGCACTTCATCTGCTTCTGCCCCAGTTTTACCTCCTGACCTTCCGGCTCTTATATCCTCTGAGGTCCGCTCTCAGTTCGAGGCACACCAGTCCTGGATTGAGCAGCGAGAGGCAGCTTTTCGTGCGGAGATGGACGCTCGTTTCCAGCAAGAGGCAGCTTTTCGTACTGAGATGGACGCCCGTCTCAAACAAGAGGCCGCTTCCCGTGAGGAGTTGAACTCTCAGATCCGAGGAATTCGTAACGACATGTCCTATTTTGCTGACTCCATGAGATTCATGGATACGCAATTGAGGTGCTCTTTACGAAATTCGATATGTTTACTCCTGATCCCACTACCATTGCTCGTCCCCTTCCCTCCACCGGTCCTCCATTTCCTACCAGAGCTCCTCCAGTTTCCCCACCTCGGCCGAAGGTGCTCGGCGTTGATCCCGAGGAGGTAGCTTCTTCTTCTTCGGAGGAGGAAGACGATGATGGTGATAAGAAGATGGCTGAGGACACTGCTGCTGGTGATACGACGATGGCTGAGGGTACTCCTGCAGGGAACTCTTCTGAGGACGATGACGATGAGGAGGATGACGATGACAGTGACGATGGCAGTGATACTGCTGCTGAGGAGTGACCTCCCCTTTTGATGATGTCAAAAAGGGGAGAGTTAGTTAGTGGGAGAGTTATTTTGTGCTTGGACATATTTTGTGTTTGTATTAGACATACTTTGTGACGTGGACATGTATTTATTTCTACATGTAGTTTCTATTATGCTTTGTGGACATATTACTTTTCTTTTTATGTATCTCTTTTATTTATGTCATGTATGAACCCATGTGTTATCCGTATCTATGACATAAGTATTTGTTCTATGACATGAGTATTTTTTTGTTGGCATGAAAATATGGTGATCTTTACTATGCCTGAGTATGATACTATGCCTGAGTATGATTTTTTAGTATATGCATGTGTTGAGGGGGGCTTCATTTGAAGACTCTACCCAAAATATTTGTGATAACTAAATATGTTTTGTCATCATCAAAAAGGGGGAGATTGTTGGCCCAAAGGCCATTAGCCCTATATCTTAGTGGATATTTTGATGATAACAAAACATATCTAGTTATGTATTTAACAAGTTTTTGTTTACAAGAATTTCAGGTTAAAAGGTCGTTTTTGACGGCTCCGCAAATAAGACTCACACGTTTGGAGTTCGCCAAAATTTTCATTCCCAAGCCAAGCACAATAGGATGCTTTGGGAACAAGATGTTAAAGAGAAGACCAAGCCAAAGATCAAGTTTATGAAGAACATCAAGATTTGTATTTATATTTTTGTTATTTTAGATTTTTGTCAAAACCTAGATGATAGAAGTAGAGTTATGGGATTTACACTTACACACACTTTTTATATTGGTTCTAGACTTCAAAATAAGTTTCAAAATTTTATTTCCAAGTTAGAGTTAAAGATAAACATGTTTTTGGAAATAAGTTTTAGAAACTCTAAGTTTTGGAAAAATAATATTTGGAAAAACAAGTTTTTATCAAAGGAATTTATATCAAATGTTTTAACCTATTAGAGTAGTGACATGTGCTCACACTCTAGTGTTTACAAGATCCAAAACCTTATATCTTAGACCTATAACCAAAACCAAGTTTTCTGGATTCTGGCAGTTCTGATTTTTCAGAACTGACAGCATCCGGTCGACCGTACGGTCGACCGATGCACACATTCTGTGCATGTGTGTATCAGCCGACCGACCTGGTCGACCGAGCACGCTGCAGTGCTCTCGGTTAAATTGGGTCGACCGGGCGGTCGACCGAAGTCCCCCAACAGTCATATTTTCGACCGTTGGCGGTCGACCGGCCGGTCGACCGATAGCTGTCAGAATCTCTGACAGATTCCAACAGCTAGTTTTTCTGACAGATTCTTTTTGTCTTTTTGATTCCAACGGATTTCTGGTGTAGTTTTTTGGCCCCTATAAATAGGAGGTCACTTCATATTGATATGACAACTATTTTAGAAGAATATACACATCATTTTCAAAAGATTTACAAGTTTTCAAAAGGCTTCCTTTTACAAAAGATTTTCTCTCCAAAAGCCCTAAAGTTTTAGACACCTACTTGAAGTCTTTACCTCTACTTCTCTCTAGCTTTTGCACTACACAATCCCATAATTTCACATCTACATTTTGGTTCTAGGATTGTGCAAGTGAGTGTATTTGTGATCAAGTGTGATCAATCTTCTTTTGAGTGAAGTTGTAGAGACATCGGCCTCAAGGCGAGCTAGTGTGCTCAAGGTGGTGTTGCGGCATCACGGGAGACGGGACAAGTGTGTCTTTGTATTGGTGATCCAGTGGGATTTTCAATAGTGGAAATCCTTCAAGTGTGAAGGCGGGGACGTAGAGCGTGGCTCGAACCTCGGAAACATATCTGCGTGTTTGCGTTTGCTCAAATATCTCTAAACTCTAAACTCCTTAATTTTTGAACTGTTGATTGCTTCATTTATTGCAAGTCTTTCATTTGAGCTTATTGTGTTGGTTAAATTTTTAAATTCCGCATTTGTGACCATTTACATATAGCCATCACCTATTCACCCCCCCTCTAGGTGATGATTTCATTACCTTCATGAACTGATTGATGAAGGTAGTGCCGAGCCGAGGGGTTTCCCCTCTTGGATACTCAGGTCTGACCAATTTAGGAAACAAACTAAAAACCTCTTTCCCATGATCGCCAGAGTGTACTCCTTTGGCGCCTAGTATGCCGAGAGAGACACTGGAGACAAATCGGGTAAGATCTCATTCCATTGCACGATGAACAGACATGTGCTGGAGATAGGATAAGGGATACATTCTTTCCATATTGGGAAGAAAGAATTTCCTATCCCCTATCTGGCGAAGCTACTTGTAATCGCCGTCATGCAAGGCACTACCATCTTCGTCAATGTCATCGCCAAAAAAGAAGACAGGTTTCTTTAACGGAGTGCGCGAATCCGTCTCAAATACTCCGTCGGTGATAATTTCTTGGAGGGTCCTCATGCTGATTTTAGAGATCTTCTCCTTTCGCTCCTTCGACTTATCAGTAGTCACAGGAGCAGTCTTCTGCAACACAAAGGTCAGATTGTGGTCAGCACCGCCACATGTCCAAAATGACACTTTTTAGATTGAGGGTTGGAGGAATATCGCACTGCAAAAAAATAGAACATTTGATCAGAAATCTAAAAGAAAATGATTAAGTGTTTGCAACTCAAACGCAGAAATGAACCCAGACGCGGAGATCATCAAAATCTGCGTCCAGATTCAAAGATCGCGAGGCTAGCATGGATCCCGCGTTTTAAAAATCCAGGACTTATGAAAATTTCTAAGTATCGGACTCAGACGCAAGATTCATTAAGACCGGCGTCTAATCTCACAAGACGCAAGAATCGTAAGAAATATGCGCCTGAATCCCTCACACTTAGAAATATTCTAAGTATTGGATCCAAAACGCAAGGCTCAATGGGGCCCTATGTTCAACAAACAGGTACGGACTCAAGCGGATAAAAGATGCAGAGGTCATCAAAACCTGCGTCTTGTCTATCGACTCAAGAATCGCGCCTGAAGATCAAACACGGGCATGAGCCCGCGTTGGCGGTTCACATTCAAAAGGGATTTAAGAGTTAAAAGAACTCTGTAAGCCCCTTTAATGGCGGAAACCAAGTCCGATGATTTTAATACCTGAAATAGGGGATTCCTGTATGGAGGAACCACCCATTTGGGTCTCAGGAACGATGGCCTTGGAAGGCGAAGCAGCATGCTTAGCCTTTGGTGCCATTGCGACCGTGGAATCGGTGTTGGGAATGAAAGAAACGAGAAGAATAAAAAAGCTTCAAGCTTTCTTAACCCTCAGAGGTTCAAATGAAGAAGAAGAGTCTGATGACGACTCTTGAAAGACTGTTGTCTTTATAGGCACAGTGATTCGCAGAGATACGCGGCGCTGGCTCGACGCCTAATCTCTGCCTGACGCGTGGAAAGCGTATTAAATGCAGTGCGAAATTCGCGCACCAAAAAGAAGATGTCCCCTCAATTCTACAGGACACGTGGCAACGCGCTCACAGCACGGATTCACATTCAACAGCTGCGTCTCTTCATCCCAAAAGACCCGTCCCTCCGAAGGTCGCGCCTTTTCAACTAGGCCAAAGCCGCGTCTACTCCACAGAGCGACAGCCGCGTTTCATCCAAAAGACACATCCCTACAGAAGGCGCGTCTTTAAAACCGCATAACCCCTGTGTCTGCAAGACTTGCATTCAGTCCTTACTTCTGCAATTCAGTTCAACAGTACACTGGCACAAGCAGATGACTGTTCACCCTGGTTTAAAGTACACCAACGACAAACCCAGAGCATCGGGGAGGTTTAGACTGTGTATCTAGACACTCGCCACGATTATTTTTGACGGCTTCAAAGAGTTCAACAGTACACTCACGAAGGTCATACTTCAAACAAGATCAAGCTCGGAGCATTGTCAGTCCAATCATGAGAAGGGTGAATTCAGCCATCTCTTGTTTGACGGAGGAGAATAAGGTTCCTTGTAATTTTCTTGAATCAATTGAAAGATTACAATGGATTTACACTCCGATTACAAGAGAGGGAAGATGTTAAGACTTGAATCTCCTCTTTGTTTAATGCTGGGTTCTTCAGGCGGCGGTTGAAAGTGAATTTTATTTTTCGTTGACCGGTGGTGAACGTCAAGAACTCTTGGGGATCTTCTCTTTGGATGGTCGATGGAGTGACACAGCTCCTGATTGACCAGGAATCTCAAAGAGATTGTATGCAAAGATTGGCTTGTACGCAGCAAGTTGTTTGAAGAGTTGAACTCTCTTTCCTTTTCTGTGGAAGCTCACAAGTCAAATTCTCTCCCCAGAATTATCTGACCGACCGACCCCTTCTGAGAAAAAGGATCTAATATCTCTTGTACAAGAATATATAGATGTCTTCGCCTGAAATTAGAGGACATGCCTGGGCTTGATCCTCGAGTGGCTATGCATCGCCTCAATATTAATACTAGCGTAAAGCCTGTCAAACAATAACAGCGACGATTCCGTCCAGAAGTAATGGAGGCGATTCAATCAGAAATCAGAAAGCTTATAGACTCTGGCTTCATTAGGAAGAACAACATCTTGATTGGATAGCCAACATCGTACCCGTTGCTAAAAAGAACGGAAAGATTCAGATCTGCATTGATTTTCGTGATCTAAACGAGGCCTGTCCTAAGGACGAATTCCCAATGCCAATCACAGATGTCATGATTGACAATATGTGTGGATTCGAGCGAATGTCCTTCATGGATGGATTTTCAGGATATAATCAAATCAAAATGTATCCTGACAACGAAAAACATACCTCTTTCAGGACACCACTGGGGGTATACTGCTACATCGTCATGCCCTTCGGACTAAAGAATGCAGAGGCGACATATCAAAGGGCTATGAATGCCATTTTCCACGAACACATGCGCAAAACGGTGGAATGCTATGTTGACGACATCGCAGTAAAAAACCGCGCAAAAGGTGATCATATAACTGATTTAAAGGTTGTCTTCGACATCATGCGGACCCATCAATTGAAGATGAACCCCACCAAATCCTTCCTGGGGGTGGCCAGTGGAAAATTCCTAGGATTTATCGTAATCTCCACAGGAATTCATTTGGATCCGAAAAAGGTTCGCGCTATCCAGGAAATGCAACCTCCGAGAAACCTCAAGGAGCTCAGGGGATTGCAAGGACGATTGGCGTACATCCGAAGGTTCATCTCAAATCTCTCCGGAAGATGCCAACCTTACCAAATTAATAAAGAAGGGTGTTTCGTTCATTTGGGACAACGCTTGCCAGTAAGCATTTGAGGAAATTAAACAGTACCTCACACAACCACCAGTCCTTACAGCTCCGGTGTCCGGAAAACCTTTCCTGATATACGTCCGAGCGATGGATCATTCTTTAAGAGCTTTATTAGCTCAGAACGATGATCAAGGACGAGAGCAAGCGATCTACTATTTGAGTAGAACAATGATCGGGGCCGAACACTGGTACAACCCGATCGAGAAGGAATGTCTGGCATTGGTGTTCGCTGTTCAGAAAATGCGACACTATTTGGTAGGCCAAACTATAAACATCATATCAAAAGTCAACCCCTTGAGATTACTCATGACAAAGCCTTCATCGCTAAACGGTCGACTGGCAAAATGGGCCATATTGCTATCCCAATATGAAATGTACTTTTTACCACAAAAAGCCGTGAAGGACAAGCGGTGGCGGATTTCCTGGCGGAGCATCCAGATCCGAGGGCTGCCAAACTTTATGAGGATCTCCCAGATGAGGTCGCTGAAGTCTACCAGACCCAGACATCCTTTGAAAGGCAAGTGTGGCAACTTTTCTTTGACGGTGCATCGAGAACAGCCCAAAAGGACATATAATAGTAGGCGTAGGGGTAGTACACGTCTCCCCCACAGAACTATGTGATTACTCGAGCTGTCTCATTAACCGAGCCTTGTTCCAACAATGTAGCGGAGTACAATGCCCTCTTGATTGGGATGCAACTCGCCGATGAGATTGGCATTAAAAATCTCGAAGCATATGGTGACTCTAAACTTATCGTCAACCAAGTTCGCGGGGAGTACGAAGTCAGACATGAAGATCTAGTACCCTATTACAACACAACTGTCCACATGGCCGAGAGGTTTACAAACTTCTACATTGACCATGTACCACGCAAGTAAAATGCGCATGCAGATGCTCTGGCGTCTCTCGCTGCCTCCTTAGCTCTTCCAGCTGGAGTAGTAAAGAAAATATTTGTCCACAGCCACGACTTATATTGCCCGAGAATTGTTCTTGAGGACTACCTGGAGCTAACGGGAGATTGTCAAGACAAAGAAGTTCTTGAGTCGTCAACCGGTCCAGAGCTTAGAGACTAGCGATTTCCTTACATTGACTATGTCTTGTATGGTATCCTGCCTGAGGACACCAAGAAAGCGGCTACCATTAAAAGAAAGCCCCCAAATTTTACTATAATGCGATCACACGAACGTTGTATCGTCGATCGCATGACGGGATCTTACTTCGCTGCCTATCGCAAAAAGAGGCACATGAGGTATTGAAGAAAGCCCATGACGGTACGTGTGGAGCCCATCAACTCGGCCCAAAACTTGCGAATCGACTCCAAAGGTTGGGATATTATTGGCCTAAGATGATCGCTGATGCCATCACCTATGCCAAAAGATGTCACGCCTGCCAAGTGCATAGTGATTTCATCTATCAAGCCCCAGGGTACCTTCACTCTACGACATCAACCTGGCCATTTGAGATGTGGGGGATGGATATAGTTGGCCCTATCAGTCCACCATCATCAAAAGGACATCGGTTTATTTTAGCCATAACCGACTACTTCTCCAAATAGGCTGAGACCATTCCTTTTAAGGAGGTAAAGTCATCTGATGTGATCAAATGCGTTAAACATCACGTCATCTACCGTTTTGGTGTACCTCGGCGAATCGTCCATGACAATAAACCCCAGTTCGTCAGTCAAGCTTTCTAGAGGTTATGCTCTAAGTTCAGAATTCAGAGTGTATCCTCAACGGCATACTACCCCGCAGCTAACGGTCTCGCAGAAGTTTTCAACAAAACCCTTGGCAAACTTTTCAAAAGTTTGTCTCGAAAAGTCAGCGAGACTGGGACGATGAGTTAGGCGAATGCTTATGGGCCTATCGCACAACTGTTCGAACCCCAACTAAAGCTACTCCGTTTTCGTTGGTATATGGGTGTGAAGCCGTGCTTCCACTAGAAGTTCAAATCCCATCTCTACGCGTCGCCTTGACAACGGAGATGACAAGTGAGGAGAAGCATCGACAGCGACTCCAAGAATTGGAGGCCTTAGATGATAAACGTCTGCAGGCCCAACAACAAATCGAGTTCTACCAAGCCCGGATTACCAGAGCCTTCAACAAGAAAGTTAAGGTGCGAACTTTCAAGAAAGGTGACCTTGTCTTTGCCGTCAGAAGACCTATGGTGATGACACATAAGACAAAAGGAAAATTTCAGCCTAGTAGAGTCAGTCTACTCAAATGGAGCATATCGCCTCATAACTTCAAATGGCGATACACTCATGATGCTGATCAATGGCAGGTTCCTGAAGAAGTACTATCCTTAATAGTACTCTTCCGCTGATCAAGTTAAAAGTACACCTCTGATCAAAGCTCCAGATCCAAGAAAAGTTTCTTTCCTATATTCGGTCATATCACGGTAGATCGGTGACAAGCTAATCAGGCACTAACTGTACCATGACGCATGATGTAAATATTGATAAAGAAACGAAAGACGAAACTTGGGTTTTAATATTGCTCTCTTCATTAATGTCCGACGTCTCCGACGGCCAAGGACAGAGGAAAATGTTGGCTTCTAAGCCCAACATAAGTCTTCGACAACTCACCATGCTAAGGGGAATAGCATGGCTAGCCCAACTCCAATGGTAGTTGGTAAAGGCACCTCAAATCCGTTGATAGCTGTGGGTTTGCTAAAAATCCTAAGTGGACAAGATTCCACCCTCTCCTCTAAAATCCCTTACCAATTCTCATACACAGAATAGTAGGTCTACAAAATACAATCATTACTACGTTAACACTATACCTCTGGTAATAAAAATTTTCAATACTCCCTATCGAGTACAAACCTTACTTGTCAACTCTATATGGGGTAACAAGTCTTCAAATCTGTCAAGTTAAAATTACACCTCTGACATTTTAAATCTACTTGTCACTTCTCATCAGTAGAATGACAGGTCCTCAAATTGCTCCCATCACGAGTCAATTTCTGTCAAGTTAATACCACGCCTCTGATAAATTACTGTTAAGTTTAACATTACACTTCTAACTGTAATCAAGGTGCTGCCAAGTTCAATATTATACCTCTGACAGTCATTTTCCCTCAGACTTTCATATCAAAACTAAATGAACGATGCTAAGTTTAACACCACACCTCTAGCGTCCAAGTCATTGCTAAGTTTAACAATACACTCATGGCTATGACTTTCCCTTAGACTTCCTTGTCAAAGTCGAGATGACCAATGCCAAGTTCAAATTATACCTCTAGCATTATCCTCACTGTCAAGTTAAACATTACACCTATGACAGTGACACGTTCAGTCTTCCCAAATGAAGCTGGAATACGTTGAGTTAAGTTAATCTTACACTCACACCCTTGTCGAGTTAACATCACACTTCTGACAAGACTATATTCAACCCGTTAAGTCACACCTCTGACGGAAAAAGTCTTCCTAGATTCTCCATGAGTCTAGTCTCACTTGTTATCCTCGTCAACAGAATAACAAGTCCACTTAAAAACATTGTTAGGTTAACATTACACCGTTAACAGTGTTTTCACTAAATCCTCAGATGGGTCTTAATCAAGTTAATTCCAAACCTCTGATGAAAACTCATCCTCCCTGGAGGTACAAATTCTACTTGTCACTCTCCTTTATAGATTGGCAGGTCCACAAAATTATCTCAATTCTGTCAAGTTAATATCACACCTCTGACAACATTGTTGGGTTCCGGAAATCGGATCTTTCTACAGACTTTGACTCGTTAAGATTATTATCATATTTTTGACAAGTCAAAGATCTTTTACTTCTATTCATCTGATTTTCAATGCAAAAAAGGAATTCAAGACAATAGAAGAAGACAAGGAAAAAGTGTCGCTTTTAGTTATATATGAAAGTGATACAAAACGCTCTCTTATACAATAAGATTGAGTGTTACAATACAGGAGTACAAAGAAGTCCCTCTCTCAGTGAAAGGTTGTACTCGCTCCCTAAAGCATTCTCACAACTCCAAATACAAGATGTTTGGAAGAGCGCCAAAGAAGGGCTGAGCACTATTGTAACGATCGAATGCTGATTACATCATAATGCATGACGTAAACATCGAAGGAGTTCATCGTTGACCAAGAACAATGGTGTTTTTTGAGGTCGACATGCAGCATAACCTTTTGGTTCCACCTGACCAACTGGTATAGGCCATGATCCTTCGTTGATGAACATCTCTACCACCAGAAAGTCATCCAATGAACATGAATTTTTTGTCGATGTCACTTCTGGGGTAAAGATTGTTGAGGATTCGAGACCTTACAGGTGACGTCCTATTTCCAGTGACCTGCAGGAGGACCATACCCACCACCATATCCACCGCCATACCCACTGTGATCATGACGAACCCGGAAGCATGAGTTGTGCATCGTGTCCAATGAGGTCTCAGCGGATGTCAAATCCTCGTCTCCCGTAAACAGGAGCATGACTTCTCCAATGGTCGACCATCGAACAAGTTTGCTGGCCGATATATTCTCCCAAGGGCCCAGCGAATATGCGAAAGGATGATTGAGGATACCTGCGAGAAGTGAAAAAAACCAGGAGATTAGAATCCAGAAACAGAAAGATTGAGGAACAGACGCGGCTATGACTGTGGTCTTCAGATGCGGGGATGACCCACGCAGCAAGTCAAAACTCTGTTATGACAGAAACAGACGCAATCAAAGTTGTGGACTTCGAAGACACGCAAACTTGAACGCGACCTAATTTAAGACCTGCGTCTAAAGTATAAAGACGCGAAGAGAACCAGACGCGAAAATTGCCATATCCTTATTTGAGAAACAAGGGTTGCTACATTCAAGTCTGAAGCCTTCGGCCTGAGTTAAAGTTTTTCTAAGTCAACAACCTCAAACGCGAGTTCTGTATGTAAAGCTCGCAGTCCAGGTGTAAAGCCCATTACACTCGCGTCCAAGGGATTTTGAGTCAGAGTTCAGACTCAATCAACTCGCACTTCATCAGGAAGTCTAAAAGACGCAACTTTCAAATAATGGGCGCACCAGTCAGACTTCAAGAGAAGGTCAAGAAGATGAATCTCTTCAAGGGATAGCAAAACTGAAACTCAGTTGGGCTAAATATTTCATGGCAGACAAGTAATTCCTACCCGCAGAATAACCCTTTAAAGGTTGAACTTTCTGCATCAAGGCCGGACATAAAAGGTACTCAAAGAGACGCTTTTTGATCTTGAAATCATTTGACAGTGATAATCTTCTGGAGAGATTAAAGAAAAGCATGAATGTTTTAGGTCGTCGTCGTCCATGGGGGCAAATCCCATTGAAGGAAGAAGATGAAGTCTTTGAAGAAAGAAGATGAATTCCCTCGGAGCGCCTGCTCTCAAGGGAAAACAGTCTAAGTAATGGACTGTTAAGGGGTGAGGCCTATTTATAGGCAACCCATAAAGCCTGTAATTAATGGCGCACTAATCAGAGCCATTGGCCTTAATTCCCGCACGAATGTCAAAACCCAATGAAAAGCTGACGCGTGGATTGTCGATTCGAGAAGCGGTGAGGACGCAAGCCTCCAACCGTCAACGCCGACTTGGCATTTAAAGACATTAATGTCTAAGCCCGATGAAGAGCTGACGCGTGGACTGCTGCTTCGGGAAACATCGGAGGACACAAGTCCCCAATCGTCAACGCCGATGTGATATTTAAAGATCTAACAAGATCTTTAAGACAAGCTGCATGTAACACTTGAGAGAAACGCAGACCCAAGGGTCGCGTCCTGAAACCCGCGTCCCTTTGTGAACTCAAAGGCGGCGTCCTTCTCATTCCTGTTAAGAGTTCCGTAACCGCGTCCCTCGGAGTGGTTCAGAGCCGCGTCCCCTCAGCAAATGGGGCTCATTCCAAGATCGCACCTTGAAGTCACATAAAACTTGAAAGCTGCATTCCGAAACTTGCGTCCTCAACAGAGAAGGCCTATGTCATTTACAGGGATCCTGGAAATGCGTCTCCATTGCGAGACGACAATTGTGTTCTTATCATAAACTCAATATCAAGGGTCCAGAGACGCGTTTCTACTAAGACTGTGCCGCGTCCTCATCAATCAGCTGAGTTCATGCATCAGTCTTGTGGAGCTTCAGGACCGCGTCCCCACTATATCCTGAACTCTGCAGCCTGACAAAATTAAGGGCCGCGTCCGGGGATCTGCGTCCTTCCCTAATCAGAACCGCGTCTATTTTTTTTTAAAAAAAAGGAGAGCCCGTGCGTCTCCACGGTGCCTCCATTAGCGGATTAGAGACGCGTTTTTCAAGACCGCGTCTCCATTATAAATCAGAACCGCATTTTGGCTCAAGGACTCAGTTCAGCCTAAGTCTATGGCCAACTAAAGACTACAGTCACGAGCTGCAATTATAAAATTGAGTTCTCATCCACAGCAAAAAAAAAAACTTGAAATGAAGCAAAGTCCTGGAAACTCTTATTATTTGATTCAAAAATGGTAAAAGTAATACAGACGCTCTTGACAAGTAAAGTTTTTTTTTACAAAAAAAAAGGAGGTTAATAATCTTGCTTCGCCAAAGAACGGATTTGTTCTCGGAGACGATGCATCTCTTGCTGGCGTGCTTTCTTAACCTCCATCAGAGCTTGGACCCGCAACTCCTCCTTAGACAAAAATTTCTTCGTAGCTAGTTGTGCTTGAAGAGACTCCAGTCTGGAGGAATGAGTAGAAAGGTTCTCTTCAGCCTGTATCTTGGCAGTTTCCAGCTCCTCCAACTTCTTCCTGGCAGCAGCAAGCTTCTGCTCATTGATCTTAATCAAGGCTTCTGCCTTGGCTATGGTAGCTCGAGCTGTGGCAATAACCTACTCTGCGCTCTGTATGACGATTTCAGATTCCTTTGAATCGCCAATCAGCCTTTGGTGGTCAGCCTGGAAATGCTGGAGATGGCGTGTCTCTTCAGATATTTGTTCCTCCATCTCCTTTCGCTCATGTTCTTGAGCAGTAAGAAGCTTATCCAGAGTTATCTGAGCCTCGACTACTAAACCAGCATTTTCCAGGGACTTGAGCTCTTTCAGATGGCTTCCCAGCTGCTCCACCAGCATCAGGCATGCCCTAGCCTGTGAAGGACCCCCAGTATGACCAACGTTCCCGATCTGATTTTCGAGAAGTATTCGGGCAAACTCAAAAGAGCTGCCCCCAGAAAGGATGAGGTCAATGCATGATCGCATGGAAGCAAAAAACTGCTGCACCATTTGACGTGCCAGCTCTTCCATGATATCATTAGCTGGAGAGAACCCTACTGACAAACTCCCGGATCTCCTTTCCATTATAGGACGAGAGACAGGAATCGGGTCGTCTTGCACAGGAGGGATGTCAACGACAGGTTCGTCAGGAGCTGAGATGGTCGCCGATACTTCTGGGGTGGTTATTGTTGTAGCAGCCTCCACGGCGACTGAAGTGACAGCAAACCTGGCAACATCGGGTTCCTCGGTCGAGGTTTGAACTGTACCACCCTCTGCCTCAAGGCTTGCCGCAATATCCTCTACTGGAGCTACCCTAGCACTCTCTGCCAACCACCAAAACATCAAACATCACAATAAAAGAAAGAAATTTTCAATGCGTCAATATCCCCTTACCAGGCTGAGGATTTTAGATGGCGAATTTCTGGGTAGATCTTGTGGGGTTGAGACCGCCTGGACTTCGACAGTTGCACTCTCTTGAGGCATTCCGGTAGTAGGAGCCTCAAGGCCCTCCTGCTGGGCCAACTCTTATATCATTTCCTCAATCTGAGAGGAAGTTGTAGCTTCACTGTCAACAGCCAGCCCTATAGCACAAAGTCAAAAGGAAATGTCAGAACCCTTCCCTAGTTTAAGGAGAAGCCGGTTCAAAAAGACAAGGAGAGTACCTTCAGCAGCAGCGATTGTTGCTATTGGCGAAACCGTCACAGGGTCACACCCTTGTATCTCTTCGTCCGAAATATGTGAGAATTTACTCGGATCTGAAAGAGTGGGTTCATCGCCAAAATCGACTTCATCGCCAGAATAATATTCATGCTCTCCGGACGATGAAGACGATAGTTCAACACAAGAGGCCTCGGCAATCGAGACCTTATCACCAAGTACCCCAGTAATAGGGCTGGGATCAACTGCTCGCGAGCTGGGCATCAATACAGTAGGAGACCCAAGCTGTTGCTCCTCACCCCTCCTCTCTTGAACTGAAGAAGACACTGGCTGTGTTGAGACCCCTGGAATCTCAACATCATCACTTCCTACCAGGTCAACCTCGAGTTGCTCAGCCTCTTCAGTTGTAGCGGGTTCATCTGCGAGCTCCCCTTCTTCTAAGATCACGGGGCCCCTGCTGCGAAACCAGAGATTCTGGGTTCGATCCCCAGCGGAGTCGCCATCTCTTGTTTGACGGGAGAATAGGGTTCCTTGTAAAATTTTCTTGAATCAATTGAAATATTACAATGGATTTACACTCCGATTATAAGAGAGGGAAGATGTTGAGACTTGAATCTCCCCTTTGTTTAATACTGAGTTCTTCAGGTGGCGGTGGAAAGTGAATCTTGTTTTCCGTTGACCGGGTGAACGTCAAGAACTCTTGGGGATCTTCTCTTTGGATGGTCGATGGAGTGACACAGCTCCTGATTGATCAGGAATCTCAAAGAGATTGTATGCAAAGATTGGCTTGTACGCAGCAAGTTGTTTGAAGAGTTGAACTCTCTTTCCTTTTCTGTGGAAGCTCACAAGTCAAATTCTTCTCCCAGAATTATCTGACCGACCGACCCCTTCTCCATAACAAGGAAGGCTATTTATAGAGGTATCGTGCCCCCCAAAAACACTCCATAATGGGGGGTTAACTTCCTCCTTATGTGGGCAGTGATTGACCCCATAACAAGGACAGTTATAACTGAGACGCGGGTTTCGATCCTCGCGCCTTGGTGCTGCACTGATGCTGAGACACGGGTTTCGACCTTCGCGTCTTGCTGCTGCAGTGATGCTGAGATGCGGGTTTCGTCCCTCGCGTCTGGAGTTCTGCTTTTTGATGACTTGTCTTTTAATGATTTTTAGACAGCCTACAATTACATGAATGTGCAAGTTTGTCTATTCAATGGTATCATTTTGGTGCACAATGTTTCAAGGATTGTTGGTGTGAGTAAGTACCACAAGAACTAATTCTGTTTTCAGTGGCTTGCATTTGGGTTGATGTTTTCTCTCGTAGTATGTATGGATGAGTGAGATGGGTTGAATGAGATTTCTTACTGTGGAATAAGATTCTGAAGGTATTTTTTGTGAGGAAGATTTTCAAGGGACTGGTTGAGATTGATGACAGTTTCTTATTATGACTGTTCTTTTAGAAGGTAACGGTGGGTAAATACCCCCGCATTTCATTAAAAGGGATAATAATGAAACATAGATGTTCCAGTCTAGGCCGCTTGTGCCTCATCCGGCAATCAACGCCAAGGGTCAAAGCAAACATACCCAAAATATTATGACTGTAGGAGTGTGTGCAACATATTGTAATTTGTACATAAATCTGCAGGTTATGCCTATTCAGTGATTGATGGAATCAATTGTACTATGTACAACTTTTCTGGTGTCAGGTCTTTTCATGTTTGGTTTGGATTTTAAAGATGGTGTCAGTTCTTTCGGAAAAACCCTGCTTATTTACTTGTATCAACTTTTGGAATGAGTTCCTATTTTCAACAAACTAGTTCAGAGCAATTTTACTGGTATCAGCAATTTTCAACAAACAAGTTCTCAGTTATCTATTTGAGGGACACAGGGATCTATAGGAAGATGCTGCTACAGAATTTGCTAGTGTCTTCAGAGTGATTGGAAGGGAATAATATATATTTCGCAATTGTCAAGGATAATTTTTTGCTGTGTTCAATTGGTTAGGAAGGAAATTTGCTGCCATACAGAACGTATTCACTGACTTATATCAGTTAATAAGTTCATGGCATAAACTTCCTCATTTTATGATCTAGTTCATTCTAGAATTTCGTTTCAGCAAGTTCATCAGCCAAATATTGATTCTTTGCACCTAGAAATTCACAAAGGCATTAACACAGAACTAGCACAAGATTGATGTTATTTTCACAGAGGATTGTAGCATAAAGCATAGGGGACGTTATTCATGATTTCAACGGAAGGTACACGATACAACAACTACATAACTCAATTATATTTCCATCGCTGATCACCCGAATTGACACCTATTTATTGCTTCCAGGTGAAGCTACTTAGCATGCCAGATGATGAAAGATTCAGATGATCCATTCAAACTCAGAAGGCACCATAAACTCAAATAGAGATGCTGTTGGGAACTCCCCTCGCAGTGAGCCCTCCCACCCCTGAATGATCAGAGGTATTCGGATACAGCAGTGTATATGGCATCTGTACAGGCCCAGTCCTGTTCTTGAGACGCGGGTTCTGATTCATCTCTATGATGTTGTTCTCAATCTCAACCAGCTTTTCTCCGAACTTCTGGAAAGCCTTCAGTGCTTTCTGATCATTAGTCCACTCGGCTGAATCCCTCTGTCCCAAGTATAACTCATCGGACGAATGCCTTGACAGGACCTCAATGAGTGACACACCAAGTATGGTCTGCTTCTGGCTAGTGATAGTCCTAAGGAGTGCGCGATCTGGGTTTGATTTCAGCTCTTCGTACTCCCTTGTGCCGGGCTCTGGCATGAAGCGGCGGCTAACTGTAGGACGGTTGGGGAGGTAACCCGCATAAGGATACTGGGCAAAATTGACAGCAGCGTGGAGGGCAGAGGCAATCCATATGATGGTCGTGCACGTGTGGACGAGAGTGGAGACGTTGCGCATTATCGGCCACCACGCTTCATCCTTCTTGTCCCCGTGCCCGACTTCTCTGATCTCCTTCCACCAGGCCTGCAGCTCCTCATCGGTCTGCACTGCTGCATCGTTGAGGTAATAAATCGAGCAGTAGTCATTGACCCAAGTCAGGATTGCAGACCAAATGGCCAGCCCATCGACAGCATAAGGGTAATCCTCAATTAGCAATCTAATGTTGTTTGGTTGAGTGGAGTCCTCCACAGCTACTCCTCTGATACAAGTTGATACAAGTAAGCAAACATCATTTGTTGGAAGTTTTCATGTGTGATTGAGGGAAGCAACAGTTGATTGAGATTCTTTACCTCTTGAGGAGGTCAGCTGGAAGTGCATGTTCAGTGAGCTTCCAGTTCTTGTAAACCACTGCAGACATCTCCATGGCAAATTTCCCCGGAAAGACGGTGAGTTCGAGAATGCCACCAGCATTGATAAGAGTTTGGCGAGCCAAAGCGTTAATGTTCATCGTGTCACGGAAATGAGGCTTGAGTAGTTTGTGGATGGGGTGCATTGCACTAAGTTGCCTATTCGTTGCTATGATGAATGGCTCGATCACTGCATGAGTGTTCAGCCTGCATATATCCAAATGGAAGCCAAATTATGTCAAAGAAATTATGCGTGCACTAACTGATCAGATCTGATACCAGCTAAACATACCAGTGGCAGATGAGCTGGTGAACACCAGAATCGTTTACAGCGGCATATGCTTTAGCGAGCTGCCAGATTGCTCCATCAACCCCATTCTCAGATGGTGTGTAGACTTTGCTGACAGCGCCGTTCTGTTCTCCTTTGGGATTTGGTACGCTCAGCTCAATTGCGAGCGGCTTCAAAGTGCCATCGTCTTTAAGGAAGAGCAGGGTTCTTGTTGCATACATCTTCACACCCGGAGGGTGTTGATGCGATTGAGGTATGGCATCAGCGTGTCGTGATGATCCAATATGAAGAGCCTGTTGTTCTTCAGTGCCTATGAAACAGAAACTTGATCCGGTCAACATCGAAGGTATAAGTTTATATACATTCATAGTTGCAATTGTGATGATTGAAGTGCCTGTTCAACTGTGAGCCCTTCCAGGTTACTCGCAATGTGAGATGCATCTATGGTGCTTTTATGATTGCCGTAGAGTATGGGATCAAGCTTGCTGGTTGGAGGGAATTCCTGCAGGTTACAAGAAGACAGTCCTCAGCATTTGGTATCAAAAGGGAAAACCAAATATATCGATGGGAAAAAACTAGTTTTGAACTGATTGAATACCTGAAGACGACTGATAAGGACAGGATTCACACCGGCGAGCATTTCCCGCCCAAATTCCTCATCAGTTCTCCATGCAAACGGAGTCTCTGCAGACAGAAGAAGGTACAGATAAAATTTATGGTGCATTCAGATAGTCTCTACAAGAGCTCAGTGATTAAGTATGTACTTTCAATGACTTTGGGCTTGGGTAGCCGGAACAGGTGCTTGCCCTCAGTCGAGACGATCTCTTTGAGCAACTCGAAGGGGATCTGCTGCTTGAGCTGATTGATAAGAGGAATGTCTGGCAACGCTATCCCACCTTCATAGAGGTTCAGAACATCTTGGAATGAGTCGAACTCCCAAGGGGTAAGATCGACCAAAGCATCGAGAATCGGGACCAGGGCGTCCGCGATCGCCTTGATGGCGTATCCGATGAAGTCTGACATCTTAAGGTGGCCGAACCGCTCGTCCCTTGGGACGTAAATGAGCGTACCGAAGAGGGTCCTTGCAACAGTGATTCTACTCTCGCTGTTTGGATCTGATATTGATCAAAACACAGTGAGAAGACATAAGTTTCCCTTTGTGGGAGCCATATGCATGTGTCTATGTGCATGAATATGCATATGCACTTATACATGTCAAAATACTCTAAGAAAGAGAGGTCTTTTTATCAGATGCTTGATCTTCTGTTTTTACCAGCTGGATTGGGTGGCCGGTTGGTGATGCAACGACGAGGATAAGGGAACTCTGTGTTTCCGCCGAGGACGGGGCGGGCAAGCGATTCGCCTTTTTCCGGCGATCCGAGATCGTTGTAGTAAGCATAGCCGTAGACACGGTCGTGATCTTCTAGCATGGCAGTGATGTTGTCTCCTCTTAGATGCTCGAGCTCTTCCTTTCTGTACTCCACCAAGGTCTCTGGAGTTTGGCCTGGGAGGTACGTCTGCAAAAAGAATTTTCATGCGAGAGGTTAGTAAGATTGCTCATCTTGCAATTGTATTCAGTAAAGAAAAGATGCTACTCGTGCTATTCTTTTTAAAGTAAAAAGGATATATGTAGTCTGATTACTGTGAGTAGCATTTGACATTTTTAATGACCACAAGAGGATTCACGACTGTTAATAATTATCCATTGCTTGTGAAATAAGAAGATAAATGGTGAGGCCTCTTGTTTTTATTAGTAAGCATTTTGCATTGTCATGAAATAGATATTTATATTACGATTCTTGTTTTATATGTTGATTTTTGAGAGGTTTGCACAAGAAATAGATATTTATGTTACGATTCTTGTTTTATATGTTGGATTATTGCATTATTAATATAATATTAAAAAATAAATTTGTAACATAATGAATCTTTTGTGGTCATTTTTTATTAGAAAATAATCTCCATATTGTTATATGAATGAAAGAAAATATAGTTTTGGTTAAATAGTAAATAGGTTTTATCTGTTAAAATAATTAGTAATTTATTCACAATATATTAATTTTGATTTTTTTTTCATTTATTTTTTTATCAATTCTTCACTTGATTAATCTAAAAACGTATACATTATATTAAAATTTGTTTACTTATTGTATGAGGATGTGGGTTTAATAATGGTCAGATTATGATCCTCTTAGTTTAGAGATGTGTTTGGGCTTAGAAAACTAAGTCTTACTTGTAAATGAGTCGGGCTTGAGTTTAAGAAAATCATGAATCCCATGTTGATTCATGATCTTCTCGCATCAAATGTCGAAACTAGTCAACACCTTGTTGTTTGGCCTTACTCATATTGTCATCAATTTTCCGGCGCCCTCCCTGCCCTCCAGCCAAATCGACCCGGCCGACGGCCGGAAAAGGTCACACCTTCACTAGATTGCATAGCCATTGATCCTATCCCACCACCTCTTAACTGGAACAAACACCATCTGGTCGGATCTTACCTCAATTGGCTAGATCCGACCACCCTTCGACCAGATCCGACCATCCTTGGCCAAAATCGGACACCACTTGGCCGGATCCGAGTACACTTTGACCGATTTGGCTCACCCCGTGACCGGATCCGAGCACCCTTTTGTTAGATGGGGTTACCCGTTGGCCGCAACAAATACTACTATCATGACACAAGTGCTACTTATTTACTTGTCCAGTGTCCACATTCACAGTAATAATCAATTATTAATAAACGACACAAAGTAATCAATTGTGAATCAATTGCATTGATATGGAGCTTTATGTCATTGTCGAGTCATATGAGCATTTGGATCTAATAATTATCCAAATAAATCTCATATATGAAATAGTTTATTTATCAAGATCAAAGGAAATGAGAGTTTTAGGCATACATGATTCCATCACGAAATGGATGCCAAAAGTTACACGATCTCGAGAACGCTGGAGTTGAGGGAGAGAATTCTTCTCTCCAACCACCAAGTTCTCTTTTTTATTCTTAGAAGAGATGAGAGGCCTCTAAGAGAGGGATTATGTTATTGTTAGTGGAGAGAGAACCCTACCCATGATATATATAGCATCAAGGAATCTTAGTTCAACTTATCATAAATCTAAGCCCTTGATTTATAACACGAGTTTCACACGTGTATATGAGTCCCACATTTTAATTTAAATACACTCATGGTTAAGTGTAATTGAAAACTTGTATAGATCCAAGCCATTTAGGCTTGATCAATTCTTTATTGGGTCAAACAACATAGGTTAAGTTGGCGGCTGTAAATATCCAATTGACTTGATTAGGCCCAAATTAAATTAGACTTTAAAACATAATAAGTCTAACATATGACACGCGCCCTGTGAATCAATTATATACATAGGGAGTTCTCTCTCTGTCATTGTCACAGTACTCAGAGCATGCGACACGAATTCTCTCTTGAGTTTTTTGATCTGGTGTCCAAGTAACTACTATAGTTGTCAAGATTTTTAAGCATCCATCATTTATCACTTGGTTATGGTTTGATTATAACAAGACAGAGATAAATATATGGAGAGAGAGGAATAAGATTGCATACGTCGTTGGCGAAGAAGACCCTGTCGTACTTGTAGCAACGAGTAGGGTAGACCCAAGAGTTGCAATCGAAGAAAATCCTCCCTTTCCCTGGAAAATCCTCAATAGTGAGGCTCTTGAGGAAGAACTCTGCTGCATGGTTGTTCTTCACAACGACCGCCCCGGGGGTCCCCTCGCTCGCGTCCCAATTGAACGTCACGCTGAATTTGGACTCTCCGGCCGTGATCGATGTAATTGTACTGATCCATTCCTCGAGCTCCGCCGGCTCTCCCACCTTTCCTCTCCCCATCTTACCTGCAGCTCAATATCGCACCATGTATCAAAGTTTAGCGAGTATGTATGTGTGTGTTTATATGTGTGTTAGAATACATGATATGTAATTAGTGATGATTGTGTGTATAGACCAGAGGGGTGACCTTCATCTTATTTTTCAAAATATATATATGTATGTATGTATGTGTCACGAGATATTTCTATACATGCTCAACTTATAGGGTTCTTAATTTGGGTAATTAATTATGGATGTGCAACAGCTCTTAGAGGGTTGGCCTCTGTCCTGTTTCTCAAAATAATAAAAAAAGATATGTATGTATATATATGTATATATGCTCACTTGGGTCACTCCTTGTGGAGCTGACGAGCTGGAACGTGACCCCCTTCCCCAAGAACTCGTGAACGCGGTCGAGGAGCGAGGCGTTGAAATCGGTGAGATCGAGGGTGTTCTTCTTCATGAGGATGACGGTTCCTTTGATCTTGGTCTTGTTGCCTTGATCACCCTCAATGGTGTCCTTGATGTGGCTAACAATATTGGAGATGATCATGTTTGCTCAATACCTGAACCCTAGCAGAAAAACTTAGTAGTGCAGAGCAAAGAGAAGAAAGTAGAAGGGTGTGTTGGGAGAGTGCAGAGGGGATTCAAGTGTTCATATACAGGGGGACGTTTGGGTGGCAATAATGGAGGGGGCCCAGTGGGGGGACCCTGAAGTTTGGATGTTTGTGCGTTATTGAGACTGTAAACATCAAACAATCAAAAAGCATGCATTACAAAATGTAACACGTTTTTTTTTTTTTTTTTTGCAATATTTCTGTCCCTTGAAAGCTCTGCTTGATAATTGGTGTACTTTCATGTGTCGGTGGTGTTAAGAGTTTGTAGGGAGTTACCCTAAAGAGTTAGGGATTCGGAAATTTTCACTTGTTTCGCAAGCACAGAGAGAGAGAGAGTAATTACACTTTCTATAAGAGACAGTAACTCCCAAAATTGGTGGTTTTGAATGGGGTAGGGTGGTATTGAATGGTTTTAAGGAAATTATTGAGCTCAACGCTACACTCAACTCTTGGCTACGTAACATGTCTATCAAGTGTGAGGTGAGAGTTACACCTAACTTCGCTACCAACGAGGACCTACAAGCATGTTTATTCTTCGCCCGAGTTGAAAATTTTAATAAGTTTATATACATATTTTGTCATATGGCACTTTATGTCAGCTAGGCATAAAATCAACATCAAATAAGTGCAGTGATATTTTATGCCTAGTAATATTTGGAAGAGACTTTTTGGTATTTGGAGGATTTTTCAGACAAGAGAAGAGACAGGAAATATTTAAAAAAAAAAAAAAACATTAGTTTGAGGTTGTTTTGAGGATTTTTCTAGATTTATTGAAAATTATTTAGACCCAAAATTTAGATATATATAGCACAGTTTCGGACACATGGGTCTAAAGTATTACTGAGTGAAATTTAGGGGTGTTTGGTAGTATTAAATTTTTTTGAAGTGCTCATATGATAGTTTCTCTTTTTAAAGAACACTCTTATGTTGGCCATATATCGCCAACAACATGCCACATTTGGAGAGTTAATGCTCCCCTTAAGGTCAGAGTGTTTTTTGTTGGTTTCTAGGATCAATCTGACAACTAATCAATATCACTGAAATATCACTGATCTAATTGGTCAGGTCGGTTAATATCAGGTGGGATGTTTTCTGTTCAATAGAACGTTCCTTAATTAAAGAAACACCTTTCAATTACCTTCCTTGGTTAAACACCAATTAGACTGGTATAAGTCAGTCTCAATATACTGGATATCAGTATAACCCTTGTATAAAGAAAATTAATTCACTTATACAGTACTTGGAGTGAGGTACGCTTAAAGCGAATATCCTTAAGACAATTACGTCCCCGTATTTTACTCAAAGAAAAAAAAACACTCTTATGTTGCCCAAATAATCTAGTATTAATTTTTTACTTTTTATACTCAAGAATTATTTTATATCAAAATTTTAGTCATTAACTATTTCTAATAAATTAGGAACTTCTCATGACTAAATGTTGTCTCTTCGTATTCCTAGAGTTCCTCTGCACCGGAGAGGTCAGGCCCAAAAATATTTATAAAATGTCATTATTTTTGACGTTACATCTGTAAAATATAAAGAAATATAAAGTATTATTCCCGAAAATAAATATAGGGTGCGTGCCTCAAATTATTTTTAGGTTTTTTGAATATACATGCACAAAATCATCTTTAATTTGAAAAGAACCTTTGAGATCATATGAGTTTTGATAAAGCCTCATAAATTTTATTAACTATTTCGGATATGAATTCATCAATTATTTTCACCCAATATCTACTTCGAATATGGTTAAATTATGACCACGCCCATGTTAAACTCCTTAAACACGTTAGCTTTGAAGGAAAGAGAGGGTGGTTGGTAATTCTCTCTTAAACACCTTAATTTCTATTCAATCTCATCAGTTCTCTCTTGCCCCTCTGTTGAGCAGTAAACACGTGATAGATGCGGAACAAATAGTCCCATATTGAGTAGACGTGAAGATGATCTTGAGTGTATAAAAATTTGAGTAACTCCATCTAGAAGCTTATCTTTTGAGATGATACTCTTTATTTGAGGGGGGATTATTGAGATGATGCCCAAGTCCTTACCCTCCAAAACAATACACACAACTTCCTTTCTGAATCATTCACAGAGGAAGTTGAGTATCTACGAGTAAAATTGTTAATACTTTAAATATGCTAAGTATAATAGAATATTATTCTACGAGTAAAATTGTTAATACTTTAAATATGCTGAGTATAATAGAATATTATTCTTCGGCTATATAACAGATTTGGGGAATTTATCATAATTAAAATTTGAGGGACTCTTTTCAAAAAAATTAAACATAATTTTAGAGATCGTTTAACTAAAAGCCCAATTTTCCTTTCCCCTTGCACATTTTAACGAATTTTAGATCATTACTTCAAAGTTTTAGTACTATTTGTCATGTGAGTGAGTCTCGTGGCTCTCTCGGGCCTGCCCGGTTGATACGTCGTTTTCTTTGTTGTCACCTAGCGTGGGGTCTAAGAGACACAAAACAAAGAAAAAAGGAGACGACCCGTGAATTAAATCTGAAAACGTGAATTAAATCTGAATTAAATCTGAAAACGTGACATATCAACTGACACAAGATTCCAGCCACTGACGCATAGCCATAAATTGCGTTTTCTGTCTTGGTTTTTAGGCACGTGCAGAATACAAGTGCGACCACACGATTTTCCCTAGTTTTGACATCTCATTGTTGAAAGATGCAAAAAAAAATGAGTCGAATACAATTGTTGTGATCAAGTAGCTCAATCTGACTCGACTCGACATTTCTTTCGCCTCTGGGGCTCCGACCTCTTCAACTTTTGCTCTCTCCCTCGCTCGCTTTGCTTCATGACACATAAGTTTCTATATAAAATTTTGATTTAGAAAATTTTATTGTTTAATAGTCTATTCACAATAAAATTGATAATGAAGGGAGCAATTAATTGGTGCAATCATTAAAAAAAAACATATTTAGCGCAATATTCATTGAAGTTTGCTTGCATATGTTCGACTTTGTTTAATGATTGAACTAACGAAAGAAGCAGCAAGGGAGTTTTTTATCTTTTCCTTTCAAAGATGAATGTGGCTGGTTCCCATCGCTCTAAAATCCTCGGCAGGTGCATGAGCGATTCGGTTCATGTGTATGAGTCAGTATGCGTGTCTCTGTTGGTCCTGTTGTGCATCAGTAAAAGATAATAATTTATTAATTATTACTAATTAAATAATAATAACAGCTGTTAATATAGTAAGCTTTATATAATTAAATATTGTGTAAATTAACATTTCTCGTTGATTAAAAAACTGTGACTCCAGCCGATATCACCCTACAACTAAAATATAATAATAAAGTCATGAAGAACTAAGTAAGCTTTTAGATTCTTTTGAACTCTATCCCTCAGAGTCTCACAATCGAACGGGGAGAAGGACATGTGATATGCGTGGATCCTTGCCCCTGGGCCCCGTACATTAATCATTCATCTTTTGTTTTCACAAGTACAGTACAACTGTGACGTGGAAAATTTATTTCATTCATAAACAGAGGAGAACTGTCACGTGTAAAATTTATTTAATTGTGCCCTTTATTGGTTCTCCGGGGCCAGTTGTTTGTTTGTTTTTTTTTTTAAAGTGAGGGAAGGGTAAAGAGAGTGGATGGAGATAATTCTAAGGGGGAAGAAAATTTTTTTTTCAATTAAAATTTTGTTTGTTTGGACAAATTTAAAAAAATAATAACTCTATGGTCTCTCTCTCCCTCTCCCTCTTCTCTTCTCTCTTGTAATATTCTAAAATTAGGTGATATTAAGAGACATAAAATAAATAAATAAATATGGAAGATAATAATTAGGAATAAAAAAGTATTTTAATAATAGTAAATATTGTCACCCAGAGCTCGTAACTTAAGTTAGTATCCAATATGATTTAGATTTTCATATCCTAACCCAATAAGAAACAAAATTCAAATAGAATTCTTTTTCTTAACTCTTATCCCTTTAAATTTATGAATACATGAAAATAAAAGAAAATCAATTTAAATTCGTTCCAAGTTCTTCTTTATCAAAAAAACACACCCAAATCAAGTTCAAACTCAATCCAAATACCTCAAATTTCAGGCCAAACCCAAATTACACTCTAAACCCAACTTAAACCACTAAAAACCCACCTCTGATCTATTTAAACCCACTCTTTTGTGCCCTTAAAAACCTTAAACGAAGTTTACAAAAAAAATCTAAAATTCAGGTCTAGGAGGCCAAACGGGATAGAAAGAAGGAGACGGATTGCAAAAAGAAACTCTAGAGGAAAACTATAAGTTGTTCTTGAGGTTTCAACATAAGGCAAATACCGGAGTCTTCCTTTCTTTGATATTAAATCCAATAGAAATCGTGCATATGACCTTCTTTCTTGATCTTTCCCATTAGCTATCTAGATCTACTCATTTTAGAATCATAATCATGCATGAAAAATTTGTTGTAGTCAATTAATACAAAAACTTAATAAATTATATTTTAAGTTGCTAATATGTAACATAAAGAGAAAACAAGTAGATTGATTTAAGTTCATTAATTGTTACTCAATTGTCATGAATAATATTGCTAGATCTGATATTTATTTTATGTGATAAAATTAAAAACAAGTGTGCATCTCGACTTATTTTTAATAAATTATATTTTAATGGTTATAATGTAGCTCTAATATTTTTTAACTCCATTATGTTCTTTGATTTTGTTCTGATTAAACTATAAATATGAAAAGAAAAAAAGAAAAAAATTCTATCTCTTAAATCATAAGGTCAAAAGGGTTGAAATTTTGATATTATATAATATAATAAGTCTATAATAGCCCATTAAATTTCATTGAAATCCGACCTTGTTTGATAGATGAAATCTTGATCCAAAATCAGAGCCTCTGAACTGAAATTCTGTCATAAATGCCTGACTTTGAAAAATCATAACTCCTAAATATTATCCCCAAAAATTTCAAATTTTTAAAGGATGTAGTACAATATGTGTACACCATGTCAATAAAATTTTGTTGGAATCTGATTTAATTTGTTAGATGAAATACTGAGTTTAACTCTAAGTCTTGATACTGAAATTCTGTTTTGACTCTTTCACATGTACTAACTTCGGAAAACAGTTTCTCACAATCCGTAACTCCGATTAGCATGAAACTTAGAGATAACATAATATTAGATGTGTTATTATGAAATAATTATTTATATTTTATTTTCATGGAGAGTTATTTTCTTTAAAAAAAAAAATTAAAAAGTGCCTTGTCAGATGAACTCTTACAACTTCATATACTTCAAAATGTATACTCACATTTAATAATTACATTCAACATTAACACCAATTCAAATGAAAATTTGTAAAAGTTAATATTTAGATTACCCAAACAAAATCTTTACTAAATTAGATTTTTAATTTTTAAATTTAAATCCAAAACTTGATTATAAATAAATTGAGACATATTATTGTTCGAAACTGGATTTTCACACATATTATTGATATTGCTTCAAGTAATTACTTTTATGAAACGTGCTTGAATAAATTTCTACATGGTGACAAATAATCGACATGGTTGATCTTATTCACACACGAGGACACCATGATATAGGAATCACACCATAAACATTTTAGACATGAATACATGAACATGAATATTAAAATGAATATGAAAGTTTAAATGGCATAGATAAATGTTTGCGTGAAGCATGCACTTGAAATTACTTGGGAAAGTGCTACATAGTGATTAGGGGGCTTCACATGGACACGGTGGTATGATTGTTTTTGTTATTTGGTTCACATAAGGATATCCATTTTCTATAATAAAATTGGTTGCAAAAATGACAAGACACAGGGTTAATATGAAGGAAATTGATGGTGAAAACTGAGAAAGTGTATCTTGAGTACCCCTACCTATGTATAAGGTATGGTGGTGTATGTTATTACATAATGCATATCATTTTGTGACATGAATTATTGATGAGCTCATTCTACTTATATGCTACTATACTATATTATTCCTAGCATGACTTCTCGTTGGGGTACACAGATACTTTTTTCACTAGTAGTTTCCGAACAATGATAACCATTGATTGATATGCTGGAATAGGTTGTAGTATGAGGCGTAGTCACTTCCGTGTTTTAGGACCCAACTGACATTACATGCGTAGTAGGTGTAGGGTAGAGTACGTTCTACTGCACGCGATAGTTGGGGTAGTCTCACCTAATTAGTAACCCTAGAGACATCTTTAAATTAATTTTGTTGTGTGCCGCTTGTGATGATTGTTATTGTTTGATTGTTTATGTGATGGCTACTATATTTGTAACACCCCGCTCCCGGAATACGTACTTAGTTGCGTATTCAGATTTTTTGATCGTATTTTTTCGATTTACTTCTTGTATTTGTTTTGTATTATGAATTATACATATGAACGTTTTGTCTTGGATTTGGATTCGTGGACTCGGAGTCAGCCCTAGTCTGAACCGAGGGCCCGATCTTAGAGTATTACTCGATTTGGTCTTTTTACTATTCTGATTTGACCGATTTCAGTTTTAAACATCATTTTCCAATATTCTAGATTTTCTAGGATTTTCTGGAATTTTCCTCAATTATGTTGGGAATCTTCAAAACCGGTGTCGACCAGTACTGCTGACCGATTCCCGGATTTTTAATTTACAAACTAATTGGAATTACTAAAAGTGTCTTTAGACATTATTTCTCAAAATCACATTTCCTATCTAAATACCTTTTTCTGAGGATTTTATGAATTTATGAAAATTCCACCGGAGTCGGTATCGGCCAGTATCGCTGGTTGATTTCGGGACTATCGGGATTGAATTTCTAAAATCCGCTTTCACTTTACTTCTTAAAATCATATTTCTTCTTTAATACATTTTCTGGGTTTTTCAGAATTTATCAAAATCCGACCGACCCGTGTAGACCGGTATCGGCGGCTGACTTCTGGATTTTTAATTTGAAAACGGGATTTTATTTTAGAATTCCGATTTCATATTTTTCCTCAGGATGACGTTTTCTACCTCCGGGTATTTTTGGGGATTTTTCTGGAACAGTCGATTTTCGGGCCATATTATAATATTATTATTTTTCCAATCCATTCTTTTCTTTCTTTCTTTCTTTCCTTTTCTTTCCCTCCATTGATCCAGCCATCCCCCCACGTGGGAGACACCACCCCCTCACCTACTCCCTTTCCCATCAATCCCTATCACTCTCTCTCTCTTCTTTTCTTCTTCTTTTTCTTTTCCTTTTCTTCTCTTTTCTTCTTCTCTTCTTACTTCCTTTTCTTCTTCCCTGAGAGGCCGACGCCCCACCGAACCACCACCACCGCCGGCGTCTCCGGCCACCACGACGCCGGCGAGAAGACCACAAAGTCCGGCCATCTCCTTCCCTCCTCTTTCTTTTTCTCTTCCTTTCTTTCCTTTTCTTTCCTTTTCCTTTCTTTTTCTCCCCTTGGTTTCGGCCACGGCTACCACCCTCACCGCCGACTTTCACCCTCCTCCGGCACCTCCGGCGGAGGCAGACCGCCGCCGGCGCCATGCCGGCGGCCTTGGACTCGGCCAGGGGGCCTCCCGGCCCCCTGTGCATCCTTGTTGAGGGGGCACAGCCCCCTCTTTTTCTTGGGGTGGCCGGCGCCACCCCAGTTTGGGGCGCCGCCGGCGCTGTGCCGGCGGCCGTGGGCGGCCAGGGGCCCACCTGGGCCCCTGTGCTTGATCTGAGAGGGGGCAAGCCCCTCTCTTTCTCTCTCTGCAGGAAGGGGGCAAAGCCCCCTCCTCTGTTCTGTTGAGGGGGCAGCCGCCCCCTCCTCCTTTGCTGGTGGCCGGCGCCGCCCGGCGCCGCCGCCTGACCGGCGCCGCCGCCTGGCCGGCGGCCAGTCCGGGCACCCCCAGCCGGGGGTGCTGTGCGGGATCCAGAGGGGGCAACAGCCCCCCTTGTTTTCTCTCCCCTGTCCTGCACTCTCTCTCTCACCTGCCCTCACTCTCTTTCTCTCTCCTGGGTCCCTCTCTCTCCCTTGGATTTCTCTCTCTCCTCAACTCCCTGTCTCTCTTTGTGACTTGCCGACGCGGATCTTACCCCCGCGTGCGGGCTCCCTCTTTGTAACGCGACATTCGCGTTACTGTATCGTCACGACGCGAGGCTAACTCCCGCGTCTGTGATCTCCTCGTGCTAACGCGATGCGGACCCCACGGCCGCGTCCGCGTTTCCCTCGTGCCCTGATTTGAACGCGGGCCTCGATCCCCGCGTTTGTGGTGTCTTCACAACGCGACTCCCGCGTTTGTGATTCTCGCGTCCGCGTTCTTCTCCGTTGGCAAGACTTAGGGCCGGTACCCTCCTTTTGGATTGGGGCCGAACATCCCTTCGTCGGGCACAACAAAGGAAGCACCTTTCCTCCCCTCTGTTTGTTTCCTAACGCGGATCTTAACCCCGCGTCTGCTATCCCGCGTCTGTGATTCCTGCGTTTGCTAATCTCGCGACGCGACTCCCGCGTCTGTGACCCCGCGTCTCACTTTCAAAACCCGCGTCTCCCTGAGTCTCTTTCTCTCTCTAAGTTTTTCCCTCTTCCTCTCTCTCACTCTTTCTCTCTCCTCATATATATATATATCATATGGCGCGTGCGCGAGTTCTATGGATCCCAGACTCTTCGGCTTTCCGGTGATTTAGGCGAGTGTCCTCGCTCTCGCCTCCATTTGGGATTCCCCGCTTTGTCGGGTCGATATGTATTTCACTTTATGTTTCCATGTACTTTGTATTGGGCTGAGTCCCTGTATTTGTGTATGGCCGAGTGCCAATATCTGGACATGTATTGCTCTGTGACGAATGCTTGTACTAGGGTAGTTTCCTTCTGGTACATATACCATGCCTGTGATGTATTGTACTGCCTTATACCATACTTGGCTTCCGGACCCTTCAACCTCCGGTCACTCACTATCTCGAAAGAGATGTGATTGGGACCGGCAGGTCTCTCAGTTCAGCCTCCGGTCCCTCACTGTTTCGGAAGAGGCGTGATTGGGATCGTCAGGTTTCTCAGCTCCGCCTGGTGAGCATGCTTAGCGCTCAGTGCCTTATTCACTAAATTCGTCTAGGCGAGTTGCTGCCGGATTCTCTACTCGTATCTTAATCCGAGTATCCCGGTAACCTCGCAGAGCGCATTAGTGTCTAAACTCTGTTCGCTGCTTATGCCTCCAGCTTGTTCAGCTCCGCCTGGTTATCATGATCAGCGTTCAGCGCTTTACCACTAGATTCGTCTAGGCAAGTTGCTGCCGGATTTACCGCTCGTACTTCAGTCGAGTCGTCCCGGTAACCTCGCCAGATGCTCCAGTGTTAAATACTGTTTGCTGTCTGTACTTCCAGCTTGCTCAGCTCCGCTTGTTTGTGCTCAGCTACTATTCTACCCCATGCCATTACTTCATGCCTGACACCTGTCTATACTACTTGTCGTTTTCATATTACTTTTAACACATGTATATCACCTGACAACTGATGTATTATCATCTAACACCTGACATGCTACCACTTGGCAAGGCCCCTGTTATGACATGACTTGCCACTGGACTGATATCCACCTCTTGACATGACTGGTTACCTGTCTAAATATCATCACCCTGTCATGCTATCACTTGACACCCAGCATGATATACTTGACCTGTGATTATCACATTTACGGGAACCCTGTCTTGTTATCCTGTACTATGTACAGTGACCTGATATCCTGTATCATGATCAGTGACCTGTTGTCCTGTATTATATACAGTGACCTGAACTCCTGAATTCCTGATCATGTCCTGCTCCTGTTATTCCCGTAAATTGATAATTAACCTAATAAATCATAAAAGGAACAACTTGCATCGGGTCGGGGGAAACATGCGGCTATCAATATGTGTTCGTGTTTACAGTGGTATTAGGCATGTTGTGCAACTAAAACTTCCGGTCTGACCTGTGGGCCTCCAGGCAACCGAGGGGAGTGCTGGCTCCCTCCTCCTGAATCATGATAAGGGCATACATAAGTCCCTCCTGTTAGCCTTGCGGCAGGTTCCGTCACCAAGCAACGGAACAATCCTGGGCCGTGGTCCCGGGTATGTACGGGACCCACTGTAAACATAGTTCATTGATACCCCCGCTAGTTTCCAATAACAACCTTGCTTTACTCGGATATGGATCTATGTGTGCTGGGACGCTAGTTCACATAACTAGATATCAGGGTAAGACGAGTAATAATAAAGTGTCTAATAACCGGCTCTTTAAGTTGTAAGTAGAGGTATGTGGAATGGGACGCATACTGAAGCCTGCAGCTTAAACGGCTTTGAATCTGTGATATGCCTCATCATATTTGCTTGTACTGGTTTTTCATCGGATTTTCGGTTTTATGGTTATTATTATATTAACTGCTCATGCTCTACTTTATCCCTTGTATCCACTTGCCTCCTGTTCATTATCTTATCATGCCCAGAGTACAATTGGATTGTATGTGCTTGGATTATGGTGACATAAGATAAAGGTATATAGATGAGGGTTTCCTTGTTTGGATTATTCCTTCGACGTACTAATCTTATGGAGCCGTGATCTAAAACTATGCAATCAGATTTGCTCGTTCTCAGCTTTATTTGGTCTATCGCTTTACATATGCTTATCCTTGCTCGCCACTTGGCTTTAGTATCACCACTCGCCTGGGGAGTTTCATCTGACTCCCCTGGATTCTCATGTCCAGGTCAAGGAGCTTGGAGCGTGTGGATTCTCCCTGTTGTTGATCAGAGTGGCGCAGCTGAAGCGTGGATCTCCAGCAGACCGTTCAGAGCTCTATCCTTCCAGGCCCCCCTGTGTGCCTCTCGAGTTTTCCTTTAGTAAACTCGTGAGTGCTCTTTTGTACTATTCATCCATGTACATCTGCTTGTAATCTCGCAATTGCGCATGTCAGTGATGTAATATTCATGTAATATTGGATCACCTCTGGTGATAACTTTGTAATTGTACTCATGTGTTGGAATGTATAATGCACCACTTGCTTCCGTACTCTGATTCTTGCCTGTACTGATGCTTAGCGTATATATGTGAGGGTATTTCTGACCTGCGTATATACGTTGCAGTAATGTCTCCGTATCCGCCGGATCGGGGCGTTACAGGTTGGTATCAGAGCTTAGGCTCTCACCTCCTCAGTACGTCCAGACGGCAAATTAATGGTAAAGAAATTTGCAACTGGAATGCATGAGTCTTGGTTATACAATCTAACTACAAGTACAAAGTTATCCATTCTCTCTTGATAATCTTATCCTTGAATTCTGAAGTTCTCCCATCCTTTCATACTTCAGTTTCTTGTTATTCTTGGACCAACTCGGACATGAAAAGATGGGGAAATTATAACGGTTCTGGTTCTTCTTGGGGTAGCCCTAATGGAGAGAATCTTATTTTGAGACCGTTTCTGCAAAATATGATGAAACACGATCCAGGACAGATGAAGGTTCCGCACCGAGGATTATTGGTTGCACCCCGGGAACAGAAGCCAGACAACCTATCGGATTCCAGGGAACTCTAGCCGGCAATCTTTTCAAGCGTGGAGAAGCTAGGAGTGCATAGCAGTGGTCAGTAAACCTGATGGGTCTTCTAAGTCAACTTGGGTCCCTGACGAGAACTAGGTGAAAATGATCAAGATTCAGTTAGAAGATGTAGCCTGGATGTAGTAGTTGGCGGAAGCAGCGAGACTGGGAAAGCCCAACACTTGGGACTAGTTCTTGAAGAATTTTTTATAAGAAGAATCTTCTCTGTAATGGCTCAGAAAGAAATGAAAGGAACGATTTATCTAATTGCAGTAAGAAGATTGAATTGTAAATAAGTACACTGCAAAATTCCTAAGGCAGAGTCGGTCGGTGTCTTACATGATGGCCGATGAGGAGAACCGAGCAAGCAATATCTTAAGTGAGAAATGAAGATGAAGAGCAGGATGTTTCTTATCCCCAAGCAGCCCAAGGAGTATTCTCAAGTTCTTCAGTCATCATCCGGGAAGTGGAATGGACCCAGAGAAGAAAGATTAGGATGAGTTGCAGATGAAGTTGGTGAAGAGACCCTCTTAATTGATGGAAGTTGAAGGCTCAGACAGGCCTCTGGATGCCCTACTAGCTAAGCCATCCCTCCAACCCTGCCCTCAACATATGACCGGTGGATATTGTCTGGAGTCGGGCATCTACAACACAACCACTAGAAAGATGATGAATTATGTTGTAAAGTAACTGTCTGTTCAAAGAGACAGAGAACATCGCACTAATCAGATCAACTCATCCATTATTACCATTGGGAAGGAATCCAGGACCTACTGGCAGAATAATCTCGCTTCATCCCCAGCATCAAGCATGGAGTCATACACAAAAGAGACCAAGAGTTAGGACACATGGTAAGGGAAGCAAGCATATAATCTGACTGAGGAAGTCAGGATGCTCCATATGAAGGAGTGAGAACAGGAAGGGCATTCAATATCTGCAGAGGAACTCTGGAAGTACTGACCGTAACTAATTATTCCCATTTTTAGCATGTCCGGGAGTTGGTAAACTTCTCTCTATCATATCCTCCTCATTGCACTATCACCATCAATCCTAGTCCGTCCTATCTCTCTCCCTATTTCATGATTCCTATCTCTCCTATTTTTACTATTCTGATTTTTATAACCTTTATGCCAACTTAAGATATGTATAGACTAGTGAGATAATAGCAGGGCATATGTAGTCACTCTCGTTATGTTCTGGCATTCCTCGACTCTGGTATATCACATTGTCTTATACTGGGCAGATCTTCGGCCTCGCATTATATTCTTGTATTTATGGATACATCCTAGGAGACCGGTACGTCAAGTGGAGTAGTCATCGCTTATATAATCAGATAGACTGCATCATTTCATGAGGAGTGTCAGTATGTAACAACATTTCAGAATCAGGACTTCTGGCAGACAGAGTTATGATATTTTTCATTCCTATTCCTCCAATAGCGGTCATGATTTCTTCAACTATGTTCGCGGCATGTTTCGGTTATTGTAATTTCTTGATCATGTTCTCAGAGCCACGAACTTCTGGTAATCCTTATTGACTTGGCAGAACCTGGGCTCTGCTAGCCTCGCTAAGCGAGGGTCGTGTTCTAGTCATCCGTGAACCTAACCGGGTGTGAGTTTCGTTGCACCCTGGTGCTTAGCATTTAGCGTTGTGTTACGCGCTGGCTTCGTCGCGTGAACTTCGCTATATGCGAGTCTCGCAGAGCGTTAGCCTCGCCGCACCCTAATGCTAAACACCTGAGCTGTGTTACGCGATAACCTCATCTAGGCTTAGTTTCATCCGTGGCTAGTCCCTTCAGTGCTTGGCACTCTAGCCATTCCTCGGATTTCTTCTAGCGTACTTTTATGGATCTGCTGAACAGAGTTCCATCACTATATCTGAGCTATCGCCATGGCCTTGTCAATGATCCATTCCACCAATCTTGCAGGACTCAGATTATCTTCTACATGTTTCATCTGCAGTCGGTTTATCATTTATAAGTCAGTATTCCAAATTCTTCACAGTTAATCTTGGCTACGTCTTTCAGAGTTAACAAAGCCCAGTATGCAGCCCGTCAGTGATTCTACTGCAAAAGGATAACATCTTACTATGCAGGGTTTTCTATTATATTATGGACTTCAGCACTATGGATTTCATTAGCTTTAGCTCACAGTCTGATCGAAGTATTATTGATTATCTTACCAAGTCAGCTCACTTTATATTGTTCAGAATGGGTTAGTCCTTTGAAGTTCTGGCAGTGTTCTTTTATAAGCAGACATCAGATCAGTATTATTATGGCACCGTCAGAGGATGTATATATACGGCAGAAGTGCAGAGATGCTTTAGTCCTGAGTTAGTTGTTCAGTCAATCTGGGGAAAACAGCTCATAGTTATTCATATCTTAATTGGTATAATTCCACCCTTGTCCCCTTTGTGTTCATTTTACCCCTTATCGAAATTGCGAGGACGCAATTTTTGTAAGGTGGATGGAATGTAACACCCCGCTCCCGGAATACGTACTTAGTTGCGTATTCAGATTTTTGATCGTATTTTTTCGATTTACTTCTTGTATTTGTTTTGTATTATGAATTATACATATGAACGTTTTGTCTTGGATTTGGATTCGTGGACTCGGAGTCAGCCCTAGTCTGAACCGAGGGCCCGATCCTAGAGTATTACTCGATTTGGTCTTTTTACTATTCCGATTTGACCGATTTCAGTTTTAAACATCATTTTTCAATATTCTAGATTTTCTAAGATTTTCTGGAATTTTCCTCAATTATGTTGGGAATCTTCAAAACCGGTGTCGACCAGTACCGCTGACCGATTCCCGGATTTTTAATTTACAAACTAATTGGAATTACTAAAAGTGTCTTTAGACATTATTTCTCAAAATCACATTTCCTATCTAAATACCTTTTTCTGAGGATTTTATGAATTTATGAAAATTCCACCGGAGTCGGTATCGGCCAGTATCGCTGGTTGATTTCGGGACTATCGGGATTGAATTTCTAAAATCCGCTTTCACTTTACTTCTTAAAATCATATTTTCTTCTTTAATACATTTTCTGGGATTTTTCAGAATTTATCAAAATCCGACCGACCCGGTGTAGACCGGTATCGGCGGCTGACTTCCGGATTTTTAATTTGAAAACGGGATTTTATTTTGGAATTCCGATTTCATATTTTTCCTCAGGATGACGTTTTCTACCTCCGGTATTTTTGGGGATTTTTCTGGAACAGTCGATTTTCGGGCCATATTATAATATTATTATTTTTCCAATCCATTCTTTTCTTTCTTTCTTTCTTTCCTTTTCTTTCCCTCCATTGATCCAGCCATCCCCCCACGTGGGAGACACCACCCCCTCACCTACTCCCTTTCCCATCAATCCCTATCACTCTCTCTCTCTTCTTTTCTTCTTCTTTTTCTTTTCCTTTTCTTCTCTTTTCCTTCTTCTCTTCTTACTTCCTTTTCTTCTTCCCTGAGAGGCCGACGCCCCACCGAACCACCACCACCGCCGGCGTCTCCGGCCACCACGACGCCGGCGAGAAGACCACAAAGTCTGGCCATCTCCTTCCCTCCTCTTTCTTTTTCTCTTCCTTTCTTTCCTTTTCTTTCCTTTTCCTTTCTTTTTCTCCCCTTGGTTTCGGCCACGGCTACCACCCTCACCGTCGACTTTCACCCTCCTCCGGCACCTCCGGCGGAGGCAGACCGCCGCCGGCGCCATGCCGGCGGCCTTGGACTCGGCCAGGGGGCCTCCCGGCCCCCTGTGCATCCTTGTTGAGGGGGCACAGCCCCCTCCTTTTCTTGGGGTGGCCGGCGCCACCCCAGTTTGGGGCACCGCCGGCGCTGTGCCGGCGGCCGTGGGCGGCCAGGGGCCCACCTGGGCCCCTGTGCTTGATCTGAGAGGGGGCAAGCCCCTCTCTTTCTCTCTCTGCAGGAAGGGGGCAAAGCCCCCTCCTCTGTTCTGTTGAGGGGGCAGCCGCCCCCTCCTCCTTTGCTGGTGGCCGGCGCCGCCCGGCGCCGCCGCCTGACCGGCGCCGCCGCCTGGCCGGCGGCCAGTCCGGGCACCCCCAGCCGGGGGTGCTGTGCGGGATCCAGAGGGGGGCAACAGCCCCCCTTGTTTTCTCTCCCCTGTCCTGCACTCTCTCTCTCACCTGCCCTCACTCTCTTTCTCTCTCCTGGGTCCCTCTCTCTCCCTTGGATTTCTCTCTCTCCTCAACTCCCTGTCTCTCTTTGTGACTTGCCGACGCGGATCTTACCCCCGCGTGCGGGCTCCCTCTTTGTAACGCGACCTTCGCGTTACTGTATCGTCACGACGCGATGCTAACTCCCGCGTCTGTGATCTCCTCGTGCTAACGCGATGCGGACCCCACGGCCGCGTCCGCGTTTCCCTCGTGCCCTGATTTGAACGCGGGCCTCGATCCCCGCGTTTGTGGTGTCTTCACAACGCGACTCCCGCGTTTGTGATTCTCGCGTCCGCGTTCTTCTCCGTTGGCAAGACTTAGGGCCGGTACCCTCCTTTTGGATTGGGGCCGAACATCCCTTCGTCGAGCACAACAAAGGAAGCACCTTTCCTCCCCTCTGTTTGTTTCCTAACGCGGATCTTAACCCCGCGTCTGCTATCCCGCGTCTGTGATTCCTGCGTTTGCTAATCTCGCGACGCGACTCCCGCGTCTGTGACCCCGCGTCTCACTTTCAAAACCCGCGTCTCCCTGAGTCTCTTTCTCTCTCTAAGTTTTTCCCTCTTCCTCTCTCTCACTCTTTCTCTCTCCTCATATATATATATTATCATATGGCGCGTGCGCGAGTTCTATGGATCCCAGACTCTTCGGCTTTCCGGTGATTTAGGCGAGTGTCCTCGCTCTCGCCTCCATTTGGGATTCCCCGCTTTGTCGGGTCGATATGTATTTCACTTTATGTTTCCATGTACTTTGTATTGGGCTGAGTCCCTGTATTTGTGTATGGCCGAGTGCCAATATCTGGACATGTATTGCTCTGTGACGAATGCTTGTACTAGGGTAGTTTCCTTCTGGTACATATACCATGCCTGTGATGTATTGTACTGCCTTATACCATACTTGGCTTCCGGACCGTTCAACCTCCGGTCACTCACTATCTCGAAAGAGATGTGATTGGGACCGGCAGGTCTCTCAGTTCAGCCTCCGGTCCCTCACTGTTTCGGAAGAGGCGTGATTGGGATCGTCAGGTTTCTCAGCTCCGCCTGGTGAGCATACTTAGCGCTCAGTGCCTTATTCACTAAATTCGTCTAGGCGAGTTGCTGCCGGATTCTCTACTCGTATCTTAATCCGAGTATCCCGGTAACCTCGCAGAGCGCATTAGTGTCTAAACTCTGTTCGCTGCTTATGCCTCCAGCTTGTTCAGCTCCGCCTGGTTATCATGATCAGCGTTCAGCGCTTTACCACTAGATTCGTCTAGGCAAGTTGCTGCCAGATTTACCGCTCGTACTTCAGTCGAGTCGTCCCGGTAACCTCGCCAGATGCTCCAGTGTTAAATACTGTTTGCTGTCTGTACTTCCAGCTTGCTCAGCTCCGCTTGTTTGTGCTCAGCTACTATTCTACCCCATGCCATTACTTCATGCCTGACACCTGTCTATACTACTTGTCGTTTTCATATTACTTTTAACACATGTATATCACCTGACAACTGATGTATTATCATCTAACACCTGACATGCTACCACTTGGCAAGGCCCCTGTTATGACATGACTTGCCACTGGACTGATATCCACCTCTTGACATGACTGGTTACCTGTCTAAATATCATCACCCTGTCATGCTATCACTTGACACCCAGCATGATATACTTGACCTGTGATTATCACATTTACGGGAACCCTGTCTTGTTATCCTGTACTATGTACAGTGACCTGATATCCTGTATCATGATCAGTGACCTGTTATCCTGTATTATATACAGTGACCTGAACTCCTGAATTCCTGATCATGTCCTGCTCCTGTTATTCCCGTAAATTGATAATTAACCTAATAAATCATAAAAGGAACAACTTGCATCGGGTCGGGGGAAACATGCGGCTATCAATATGTGTTCGTGTTTACAGTGGTATTAGGCATGTTGTGCAACTAAAACTTCCGGTCTGACCTGTGGGCCTCCAGGCAACCGAGGGGAGTGCTGGCTCCCTCCTCCTGAATCATGATAAGGGCATACATAAGTCCCTCCTGTTAGCCTTGCGGCAGGTTCTGTCACCAAGCAACGGAACAATCCTGGGCCGTGGTCCCGGGTATGTACGGGACCCACTGTAAACATAGTTCGTTGATACCCCCGCTAGTTTCCAATAACAACCTTGCTTTACTCGGATATGGATCTATGTGTGCTGGGACGCTAGTTCACATAGCTAGATATCAGGGTAAGACGAGTAATAATAAAGTGTCTAATAACCGCTCTTTAAGTTGTAAGTAGAGGTATGTGGAATGGGACGCATACTGAAGCCTGCAGCTTAAACGGCTTTGAATCTGTGATATGCCTCATCATATTTGCTTGTACTGGTTTTTCATCGGATTTCCGGTTTTATGGTTATTATTATATTAACTGCTCATGCTCTACTTTATCCCTTGTATCCACTTGCCTCCTGTTCATTATCTTATCATGCCCAGAGTACAATTGGATTGTATGTGCTTGGATTATGGTGACATAAGATAAAGGTATATAGATGAGGGTTTCCTTGTTTGGATTATTCCTTCGACGTACTAATCTTATGGAGCCGTGATCTAAAACCATGCAATCAGATTTGCTCGTTCTCAGCTTTATTTGGTCTATCGCTTTACATATGCTTATCCTTGCTCGCCACTTGGCTTTAGTATCACCACTCGCCTGGGGAGTTTCATCTGACTCCCCTGGATTCTCATGTCCAGGTCAAGGAGCTTGGAGCGTGTGGATTTTCCCTGTTGATCAGAGTGGCGCAGCTGAAGCGTGGATCTCCAGCAGACCGTTCAGAGCTCTATCCTTCCAGACCCCCCTGTGTGCTTCTCGAGTTTTCCTTTAGTAAACTCGTGAGTGCTCTTTTGTACTATTCATCCATGTACATCTGCTTGTAATCTCGCAATTGCGCATGTCAGTGATGTAATATTCATGTAATATTGGATCACCTCTGATGATAACTTTGTAATTGTACTCATGTGTTGGAATGTATAATGCACCACTTGCTTCCGTACTCTGATTCTTGCCTGTACTGATGCTTAGCGTATATATGTGAGGGTATTTCTGACCTGCGTATATACGTTGCAGTAATGTCTCCGTATCCGCCGGATCGGGGCGTTACAATATTTTGATCACTTTATGCTTTAAAATGCACTTATGCTTCTGTGAATGTTTGCTCATCACCATGACTTTAATATTGAATAACTAGTTTCAATGATAACTTATGCTATAAATACTTGGTGGTGTTAATGTAAATAAGTATCATGTAACTGCATATTGCATGTCTTTTTCTTGACCATATACTTCTGCGAGCTCTGCACATACTGCATATTCTTTTCCTTTAATTGTACTTGTTGGGAGTTTCTGACTCCCCGAAATTTGCTTACCTAGATAGTGAAGAGTACTTGAAGATATCGATTGAAGACGAGGAGTACTACGAGGAGTCTGCTGAATCTCAATAGAAGACTTGAAGACTGCTTTTATTTATTGCTTTCATATATGTATGAATAAAGAGAGATTTTGAACGCATTTCTAAGTATATGAATCTGTACCAGTTATTTAATTTTGTTTCATGTATGTACTTTATATGAACCTGATTTACATGCAGCAGATAGAAAAAATGACATAATTTGCAGATTAGAGGCTTAGCATGCTCTTTTGAGCGTGTCACCAGCCCAAGTGACGTGCTTAGCTCGTTTTAGTGGAAAATGGAGCGGGACAAGATTTGTTTGGTTCAGAGCATAGGTTTCGATAACACCACTAATTATAATACAATAAAAATAATAAAATAGATTCTTAGCTACTGCATACCGATTCACACATACACACAAATCCACCTTTTGATCGCTTAGGATTTTTTTTTTGATTTCTTATATCTTTTGTCTCTCTATTTTTTAATTTTCAGAGAGATGTTTTTCGTCATTCTTCAAACACCAACACCGATTCACGTATTAAACTCTTAGAGTCCCCTATTTTTTTGGAATTATCATTGAGGCCCAAACTACTATCTTAGAAAAAATTAGTGTTATAAACATTTGATTAGTGTATCTTTCAGATAATGTTTGTTTTTGTGCAGTACTAGAATAATATTTATACTTGTTATTACTTTGCAATCTAAACAATTAGTAATTATATTTTTTATAAGATTTTTGCTAGTATTAGTTAGATAACCCTAATACTGTCTAATTGATTTATAACAGATATTTTGATTATTTAATAGAATAGATTGACCTAACTTCAAAAGTGACTTTTCTTCTTATTTCTCGTTTTAATTATTTTTATATTACACTATAATTGTATTTGTTTAGTATACTCTTTGTATTTAATTATTAATAGATATTTGATTTAGCCTAATGGATTATTGCTTGTATTATTAGAATGAGTAATGCAGTTTTACATTGATTGTTATTATTATTTGCAGAATATGTAAATTTATTAATTCTCTACATTTAAATTTTATTTAGTGTCTTTGTATGACTAATACCACGTGTTTTTTTATTAAATAAAATATATATAATATTATATTTATATAAAAATTCTAATGTGCTTTTTTCTAGTTAATTCATTGTTATTTTTTTATGTAGTGACTTTTCATTACTTATTTACTTTTATGCTAGTATAATTTCACGTTGATTTATAATAAAATTTGTAAATTATAAGATTGTATTGACTTCTATTTAGCATTTCCTTTTAATAATAATTTCTGTTGTACATCATTGCATTCTTACTCTTATTGATTTCTTATGAAAGAATTTTCATTATTCCTACTATTATTACTTCATACTCGATCTACTATTTTTCTTAATAATATTTTCTATTTTATAACTTATACTTTATTTTTTACTATTAGCCATTAGTTGTTCATTCTTTTCCAATTATCTTTCCTATAATATGACCTTGACCTTTCTTATAATACGAATGATAAAAATTGATAAGAATTAATAAGTAATGATGATTTTGAAATTAACCCAAAACTCTCTCTATGTTGTATATTATCTCATTTCTGATCTTGCTTATTCTAATTATATTCAAGCAACCAACTCAAATTTAATTCTTAGGCCTTCTACTATTCATTTCTCACAAAATATTAAGGGCATATTTGGTTGTTGTAAGTCACAAACTCTTTATAGTTGAAAATGAGTTACATACAAGTAATTTTTACGGTATTTAGTTGGTAATGTAATATTGTAAGTGAGAATATGTATTGTGTTTTACAGTGTTTGGTTATCGTAATGTGTAAGTCATAATTGAAAAAGTTGACCGCAAAAATAACTGTTTGGTGATTTTAAAAATTAAATAATTAAAAATAAAAATAAAAATAAATAATTAAAAATAAAAGTAAAGTAAGAAAATAAACATAATAAAAATATTAAATATTAAATATTAAAATTAATTTAAATAGTAAAAAATTAAAATTAAAAATTAATTAATTAAATAATTAAAGGGCATTTCGCTACACTTCCCTATGTCGAACCGTAATTAGAAAAAAAATTCAACTTCATAGTTTTGTTGCTTCATACACCTCTTTTTTTAAAGTGAGGATGTGCGCCCACGTGTCAAGCGCTGAAGCGTTCATAATGACGAAAGACAAAAATACCCATAACTAATCGCTTCAAAAAAGTAAGCTGCTTCGAAATATCCTATTTCTGAAGACTGCGATAGTCGCAGTCCTCACAAAATGGTCATAACCTTAGTTCTCACGAAATAATCATAACCTTATTTCTGAGGATTGTGATCATGATCGCTCTTCATAAAATACACTATTTATGCGGATTGCGAGCATGATCGCAGTCTCACAAAAGTGTCATGTTTCTGAGTCTTTATATGATTGCGAGCATAATCGCAGTTCTCTTTTGAGATAATAACGCGATATTCACAAAAATGTCATATATTTGCGTCTTTACGAACACTGCGACCATGATCGTAGTCCAACTAAAAGACTCACAAAATACCCTATTTTTTGTGATTTTGTGAGCGCTATGATCATGATCGCAATCTTCACAAAGTGTCCTATTTCTTAGTCAGTGCTCACAGAACTCATCGCGAGTACGAACAAAATATATATTTTGCTGGAGGATGAGTAACGTCATGGGCAATAGAGAAGGGTAAAATAGAAAATAAAAATATATAAACAAGTGGTGTTTAGGAGGAATCAGTTTTTTCTGACTGGATGAGACTGTAGTGAATCAAATTATGACGCTATATTTTTTTCTAATTTTGAAGAAAAGTAGGTAGTTGTAGCGAAATATTCCATAATTACACATTAAATATTTAATAATTAAAATAAATTAATTAAGTAATTAAAATAAATTTAAATTACTAAAAATATTAAATAAAAAAGTAAAATATAAAAAATAAAAATAAAAAATAAAATTTAGTAAATATATTAAATATTAAATATATTAAAAATTAAAAGAATGTAATATTAAAAATTATTGATTTATTAATAAAAACTTTAATCTAATAATTATATGTAATCTAATAATTAAAAAAGTTTCTCAAAATCTAAAAAGATTAATTTAATGATAAAAATATTAATCTAATTATAATTAACTGTCTGCAATACAAATTTGCATGACCGCAAAATTAACTGTTTGTGCAACAAGTGGATCATAATTGATGCAAATGGATTTTACGACTTACGGTCCAAACAAACGCTGTAAGTCGTAAGTGACAAGTAGCACTTGCGACTTACAGCCTTTTACAATAAAACAAGCACACGCTAACTCAAACTTTGTGGCTCATTTTTGTCAAATGAGATGAAGATAAGATGAGATAACATTAACAATCTATATAACTGGAGGATGTGCATGTAGTCGGGTGTGGGCTGCTGGCTACTGTTCATCGTCTCTTTTTAGTAGTATCTTTTTTTCGGTTGTACATTTTTGTGAGACCTATCAACTCCAATTTTTTCTTCTTTCCTTCAGTCCCGCCTCAATTCACGTGTCTCAAGCCAGTCACTCTCACTGTCACACTCTCTTAGGCCATGCTTGTTTCATAACCCAAACTTCGGATTTCTGCCCAAGCTTCAAATTAAACAGGAATCTATTGCATTCACTGTAGTCTACAGTAAATTTGTCAGGATTCTAACTATTTTCCCTTGTCTGGGAGAGGAAACTACCAGCTCAGCTGTAGCTCTACTGTAGCTGTATTTTTATAAGGATTCGTATCAATTTCTCCCCTCAACCAAGAACACAATCAAACATACTACCTGAAAACGTGCAAGCTACAATTAATATGTCAGGTTTCCAGTCCTGTAATTTGCAAAACAAACAACCCTTAGGGGCTGCTTGTTTCATAACCCAAACTTCGGGTTTCTGCCCAAACTTCAAATCAAGCAGAAATCTGTTGCATTCACTGTAGCTTACAGTAAATTTGTCAGGATTCCACCCATTTTTCCTCCTCTAGGAGAGAAAACCACTAGCTCAACTGTGACTCTACTATAACTGTATTTTTGTAATGATTTATATCAATTTCTTCCTCAACTAAACACCCAACCAAACATACTACCTGAAAATGTACAAGCTCCAGATAATTTGTCGAGTTTCCGATCCTCTAATTTGCAAAACAAACAGCCCTTTGCTGACCAGCACTCTTTTTACTTTTTTTTAATTTATTATTTTTTGAACCACCCTTTGGCCCACATCAAATTTTGAGAAGGACCAGACTTCATATGCTATTGGGTATGGGAAAATTGTTCTTGCACTCAAGATCTGCGACAACTTGTTGCTGGGCATAGGAGATTACTCATGTGTCCAAATATTTTTTAATTAATATTTATTTACTCACATAGATATTTGTGACCAACTTTGTTAGTACTCAAATTTCTAATCCTTTATATTTTAATGGCCAAACGCATGCTGATGATATATTTTTAAAACTTAACACATGAAATTGGGACAAATATTACCAGCATGCTATTTCTGAAAACATATATTTTAAATGTCAAATTTGCTTGCTCTAGCTTACTCTTGAACTAAATGATCTTAAATCACACTAATAAAAGATAATATTATATAAGTATTCAAAGTTCTCATAATTGTTAAGTGAATTTATTTTATATATTCATAAAATAAATAATATACACTTTGCATCACCTGAGATAAGAGGCCCAAAAAAAGTGATCACTTGAGCAAAAAAGGCGACAAATATTGTAACTACTTGTGTATATAAGTATATAAAAGAAATATATTTATGCCAACAATAGATATACATAGTATAGACAACAATAAATAGAATGAAGTATGAGGTTATGAACACAAATAAATGTTATAAGCATACATGACATAAATAATAAAACACAATTAAAATCACAAACTTGATTATCAGTATGTAGAACATTTTGACAAGTGAAGAATAAAATATTTAGAAATCTAAAGTTCACTAATTTTCACATGTCATAAAAAGAAACCATTCAAATGCAATGCTAATTCATCTCAAAGATCTCATAAAGGCGTAGAAACAACAAAAACAAAGGATCTAATTAGAATTTTGCAAACATAATCAGCTCAAATTTTTTTCTTGTATTTCTAAAGAAAAAGAAACATTGATGGTGCAAATTTTCAATTTTTCTTTACAGATTACATTGAAAAATGAAGAAAAAAAGAAAAGCTTCAAAATATATTATGAACTAGTTACTTAGCATTTAAGTTTAAAATTGAAAAATTAGATGAATTTACTATCTAAGTAATCAAAAGATTCAAACCCAAATCAGTTTATTCAAGAAGAAAAGGGAAAGAAAGAAAATAAGAAGCACAATATGCTAAAACACATATTTGAGATTCTGAGTTTAAGCTTTTCTTTTTCAATACTTGAAAAGGATAAAGAATACATAGTGAAGGCGGGGTGGGAGCGGAGAAAGGGATAGAGCACAGAATAAGATTGAAGAAGAGCAACAACAACTGTATATTGACAGGACTAATTAAGTCATAAATATACTTATTAATATTCTCAGCCCCCTACTTTTCTTTAATCCTTTAAAACTATACCCTTTGAGTTACAATTACCCACATATTAAATTAGGGGGCTAAATATCCTTAACCCCTTTTCTAACTTGAAGAGAGTGCCTGGGTGCCTCACGTGAACACCCCAGGCGACAAGGCACCTCGCCTTTAAAAACACTGATAGGTTTAAATGAACATGGATGGAGTTAAGCAAAAAAGATACAATAGTTGCTGATTTAACGTTGAAGATGACACTTAAGATAGCTAAAGAAAAGGATTCATGTAGCCACAATCCCCCAAAAGTTTAGGATAAAGGATTTTGTTGTTCCTATTGTTAGGCTTGACTAAAGACTTCTCATCCTTCTAGTCCCAAAACAATGAGTTTGCAAGTTCACAACAAACCCACCATTGGCTCACAGTTCCAGCATTTCCTGCTCATGTTTTATGAGAATTTATTTCTTGCATTCATCTCCAATGCTAGAAGGAATAACCATTCATCTTTAGAGCCCAAATGCGTTTAGGATATGCTGCCTTATTTGAATGGTTATCACGATATTAGGTTTCCTAATCAAGCTATATATTAAGTTTTCTAATCAGCCTATACTTGATGTCAGGATTCATAATATAACCAGAAATTTTTGGGAGCCATTTTATGTACTTGGAGAGTCTTTGTATATAGAACCAATGCTTATTGCTGGAGTCATGATTTCTTAGGATTGGGTGAGAGTTTCTTTTATAAACGAAGATTCCTCTCTGTGAGACCTCTGAGGGGGAGGTTTGGTGAGTTAAAAGGATGTGGTTCTCTGTTGATTTTACTCCTCCTTTGTACACATAAATTCACATTTTTCAAAAAAAAAAAAAAAAAAAACTCTACTTCCCACTTTCTTAAGTTCCGCCTACTTCCTTGAATCCAAACAAACCCAGGTTTCAAAGAAGTAGATGGAAGTAAGGAAATGAGGAAGTATCATTTCTTACTTCCCTATCTATCCAAACACCGGAAAAGAAAAATAAGAAAACTCTTTTTCCTTTTTTATTTTTTCTTTTACACAACCATTTTCTCACTTGCAGGGCGCTACAATTAATTTTGAGGTCATGTAAATCTCATTTATAATAAGTTGTAACTCAAAACAGTTAATTTTGTGATCATGTAAATCTCACTTGCATTCTAATTTCAGTCCAATTTTTATTTTTCTTAATTAATTTTTATTTTAATATTATTTGTGGACTTTTTCACTTTTACTTTCACATTACCATCCAAATACTGAAAAAGACATAACATTTTTCAAACCACACTTCCCAACAACATCCAAACACAGAAAAACTTACTAACCGATTCTCAAGTTTCAAAGGGAACTATTACTACTTTCTCACATTCTTACTTACTATTACTATTTCTTCACTTTCTCACTTCTACCCTTAGCCAAACAGCCCCTATATTGAAGTTGATGCACATTATTTAAAGTAGCTAAAAATCAAAAAATCAATTATTTTATAGTTTTCTTATTCATACATCAAATAGATAAAATAAAGACGGCCGAAATCAGTATATTACTTAGATCTATGATTTTAAACATAAAAATTCTCAATCCAACTTTTTGATCATAATATAAACATTTAAAAACCCTCACAAATAAATTTTTGTTAAGTTTCAAATATTTACACCGTTAAACTAATCAACTCACTATTTTAACTGTTCATTTGCGTCTACTTGATGAATAAGTAAAAAGTATTCAAAACATTTAAAAGTTTTGTTTTTAAATACTATTATCAATATAAATCAAATTCAACGAAGAGAATCTTAATTTGAATGGCATAACATTGAATTTGAATGAGAAAAATCAATCCTCATATTTTCACTCAAGTGTGTGTAGACTTGTGTCATTCCGGAAGAATTCGAGGCCGATTCATTTCCACTCAAATATAACCTTACGACATACGAATGCAAAATCGATTCTATTGAAATTGATCTACATTATTTCCAAGTAGCTAAAAATAAAAAATCATGCATTTTGAATACTTTTTGCCCATTCATCAACTTTGCGTAAAATAGACTACCGAAAATAACATTTTGCTTAGATATATCTCTTTAGACATACAAATTTTCGATCCGATCATTTCAACATGTTCTAAATACTTAAAAACCCTCACACACTAATTTTTATTAGATTTCAAATATTCTGCACTGTTAAATTAACCAACTCACTATTTCAATCGTCTGTTTTGCGCCTCCTGGAAATGTACTGATCTAGATGTGCACGGTTGGTATTTAGAGGTCTATGATAAGGAAGATGGGGAGCTTCAACGGCTGCCACTTTCTAATGACGATCTTGAACAAGGATGGTTGATCATGCCACCAGATTGATAACTAATTGCTGCTAGGAGATTTTTTGTTCTTTGGAGATTCAGATTTTTGTGAGTTATTTAACAGCTGTTAATGGAAATTTTAGTAATGAAATTTAGATGAATACATCTTTGTAATCCTCATGATTTATGAAGCCCTATAGAATAAAGGACTTTAAATGATTTGTGCATGATTTAGTTTGTATTTTCTACCATTGCTAACTCAACGGCGAATGAAATTATGAAAACTAGATTTTGCACGTGCACTTAAAATATAAATATATATAAGCTTTTATAATTTTTATTAAATTTGTGAGCTGTTTTACACGTCTTTTGTTTTACCTTTAACATTGATTTCTCTACAAATTCTTATAAGTAATTAGTATTTCGCCTTTTATGTATTAGGTCTTTGTATTAAATTAGAACATTTAATGGTGCAATTAAAAGTCAACAGAAAAAACAATAACAAAAATATGATATAATTCAGCCAAAGGCTACCCTTTCTTTGTGGTTTCTATATTGTTGATGAGAAGCTACAGAAGTCACGCTCCAAAGAGAATTTCAGGGAGCATGTTATAATAAAAAATAAATCATTCTCATGCACACATGAAAACAAATAGATCCAAATACATGTAACATGTGGGACAAAATAATTATGTAAAAGGAAGCAGCATCCTGAGGATGGCCAAGTCTTGCACTGCAAACCGCTTGTGATGTCGATGTTACATACGAGAGTAGTTTCTTTCAATTCGGAAAAAAAAGGGAAATCACGGAAAGTAAAAAGAAAAATAAAAAGAAAGAGGGGAAAACAAGGAGATTGATCGTTAGAATCCTTACGTGCTACTTCATTCCTTTTATATATCTTTATGTTTCCCAAAAATTTCATGCATAATGATCTGGGAGCTTGTCGAACTACATATGAGAATGACTTAGCAGAAGTGATTCATAATTTTTTTTTTCAAATTACCTAAACTCTGTGTACTACGTCCTCCATTACCATGCAGAGTGCCAATTGTAGTTGCTCGCTAGGTTTTATTTATGAGAGATTGACCAATTATAATTGCTTGCTATGTTTTGTCTACAAGAGAGATAAACCATGCAAAGCCTCTTTTGTTCAGTGCTGCTTATTTTGAGCTGAAGACAGAATTAAACAAATTGGATCCTTTAGGGATGACCTATTTGTTAAAGGGTTTCCTTCATCTAGTGGAGATAACTTTTGGCGAGAATGTGTTCAATAAGGTGTGATCTACAACGTACCAAATTCTCGTAAAAAACTAGTTCTCTCTGAGTGTTGTTAATGGCAAAGCTTCATTTTTCTGCCAGGGTGAACGACACATCTCAACTAAAAAATTGAATGATTATAAACTTTATGAAAATGAATATTAGAAATCATTGGATCTTTCTCTATATTTCCAGCTACAGCAGCTTAAGACCCTCAAGATCTACGGGTTTATGGGAAGCAAGCATTTACCCAAGGAAGAATTGTTAGATACAATGATTAATGAAATCATAGATGAACCGCGCAATGAGGTTGAGCTCGTGAAATTCTTCCTGAAAAAGTGTGGAGGGCTAGAAAAGATAATTATAAGACCCACGAAGATTTTCAGCCATACATGCATGGAGAAGCCAAAGCTGCTACACAATCTTTCAAGAAGGCTATTGTTTCTTCCCAGAGCCTCTGCAAATGCAGAAATCATATTCGCCTAGTGTGTGAATGGTGGCGTTTTCTTCTGTCCATTCTGCAGCGCTCTTTAAACTTGAATGGTGCATTTTGGATAAATTAGATGAATGTTGTAAATTTCATATTTCAATATGCTATGGTTTTCCTCCTGTTCTCTGGGAAATCAAGCTTCTTAGTTCGTAGTGTTGTTTGAACAAGCTCATGTAGCTCAATGGTTATAGAAACTTACTGCTAGTGTTGGGGAGCTGCTTGTTTCTTATGCAATGGCGTTTTATCTCTTTTTAAATATGCCAATTAATTAACAAATATTCATTTGAGATTTTGTTCTGTCAATTAAATTACATAATCTTGTAAGCCTCAGGATGTGCAAGGCGAATGAAACTGACATCATATGAGGATCACTGGTGAAGTGTAGACGTGAGTCAAGCTCACTGTGCTACAGGAGAGGTAGATGTTGAGTTTTGAGTATTAGGATTATGACGTAAATAAGTCGTGAATGTTGATTAATGTCAGATTTGACAGTTTTCTTTTCTGAATCTGTTTTGAGTTCGAGTTGAATTCCTATAAGAGTTCTATGATTTATAAATAACCCCTTAGAGGTATCTTTCAATGTATTCTAAGAAAATCCTATGAATTTATAATTCGTAAGGGTATAATTCATCGAGGTGAGAAGTTCATGAGAGAAAACTTAGTCACAAGGTTCGCTGTTCTTGACGGTCATCAAGGGCTTATAACTTCTCAGCGTGAGATCTATGTAATTCTTATTGTACTCCCTCAAAGTTTTAATAAAGTTTCTTCCCTTCTCCCGTGAACGTACACGCGATTTGTTTGATCAGTGGAAGCACGTTATATTGTGTATTGGCTTTCTATCTACTTTTGATATCTTTTTCTCTTCTTCAAGTCGCCTTAATAGATCCTGTGGTTCGTATCCGCTACGCCACCTCGGTCGATCTGGTCGGGGGGCATCTTCCCTTAAAATCACAACAATTGGTATCAGAGCATACAGATTGTTTCCTAACAATTGGTATCAGAGAAAGGTAACTTAAAGATGTCTACGATCAAGTTCGATATTCAGAAGTTCGATGGCATCATCAATTTCAGCAGGTGACAGATTAGGATGAACGCCATCCTTACCCAGAGCAAGTTGAAGAAAGTAGTACTCGGGAGGGAGAAAAAGCCTCAAGACATGAAAGAAGAAACTTGACAGGAGTTGGATGAGAAAGTCTTGACAGCTATTCAGATTTACTTGGCGGATGAAGTATTGAATGAGTTTTCTATGGAGAAAACAACGTTCTCGCTGTGGGAGCGACTTCAGGACCACTATTTGAAGAAGTCATTGGCGAATCAGTTGATTCTGAAGCAGCGTCTATTTCTTTCCGCATGCATGAAGATACACCTATCAAGTCTCACATTACAGAATTTTTCTCTATTATCAATGATCTAGATTAAATAGAGGTTAAGATACATTACAGAATTTTTCTCTATTACCAATGATCTAGATAAGATAGAGGTTAAGATAAAAGATGAGGATCAAGCACTTCTATTACCGTGTTTTTATCTTCTTCATATAAGAGCTTTAGGGAAGCAATCATCTATTGAGGCAAGTCAACAATTAAGGTCAATGAGGTCAAGGAGCTGATTGAAACTTGAACGAGAGAATAAATATGTACAAAAATAAAAATAAATAATCAAAAAATTAGAAGGTTAGATTCTTCTCGTTGTTCAATTCAATCGCGCTGCAATAAGGGCCAAAGCGGGTCGTGTTCCACTGGGAGCGAGGCGATAGAAGCGTTGGCAGCACGGTATATCTGTAATCAAGACTTAGAAGAAAGATTAGTTGTAGTTTGAAATAAGAAAGTAGATCTAATCAAGAGGGAGAGTCTAAATCGCTAATCTACTTTCACGACTAGTCTCGATTTAGGGGTTGTATCCTTTTAAACTAATGAAATATTCATCTAAGTTGTTAACCCTAAGTAAGAAGAGTAAAATGTCCAACGTAACTTGTCTACACTACGCCAAGCCAAACCCTAATTTTTATCCTAAACCAAAGCCAATCCCTAATCACTAAACTATGCCAAACCATACCCCTAAACTGAATCCAAAGCCAAACCCTACTCTAATCCAAAGCCAAACCCTAATTATCTAAATCATAAGTTGGACTATCATCACTAAACTTCAAAGGATTAATCTAACCCTAGATTGCAAATCCATTAGACTAATCAACTAACCCTACATCTAACCCTAGTCACTCTAGTGATTAGCTATCTTAGAATTATTCTAGCCTAGCATTCTTTTGTTTTATCCCATTTTTTTAAGATCTTTAAAGAAAATAAAAAGAAGGAAGAAAGATTAAAGATAACACCAAAAATCAAATCAAGAACAAAGAAATAAAAGGTAGATTTGAAATTAAAAGAACAAGAATAAGAACATAAAAAAGAAAAGATAACCTTCATTTATGCAATCCTTGGGTACAAGCTCATTCTCCTCCTCCTTATAATAGCTAAGCCAAAGCCAACAACAATTACAAAGAAGAGAACTCAAAAGAGGCTAAACTAATTTAACAAAAAACTCTAAATCCTTGACCCTAACCTTATTCTTCTTCTCTCTGAATGAGGTGCTCTGTACGTACTGCAGGGGTCGTTTTTATAGAAGATTTGGGCTGAAGTCTTCAAGATAAAGTAGACCTCCTTCACGCTCCCTGTGTCTCTATCAACAAGCCGCAAAAACGCGGCTTTTGCCGCGTTTCTGCGGCAATCTCGTGGCCATCTGCCACGCGCTTGAGCGCGTGGCCTCCTGTCGTCCGTCCATCTGGGCGCATCCTCTTGGATTCTGCATCCTAACCCTCGATCTTGAGAATTCGGGATAACTCGGGAAGCAAGTTATCAAAAATCTGAATTTGAAAAGAATTTGGTCCATTTATCTTTATCTTCAAGCCTTTCTCCCCTTAGATTTGAATAACAATTAGGAGTCCTACTTTATCCTTCCTCCTCCTCCCCTAGATTTTAAATTAATAATTTAAAATTCAAGTTTAGATTAGGTTAGATAAAATAGAAGCTTCTAAATTACTAAAATAAATTATGCATGTGGGCTTATCGGCCTTTTGGGCTTCAATTGGGCTTTATTTATTTATTCTTTAATTACTCAAGGCCTGCACAATACTAAACAATAAAAACTTTACGTAGCAGTTCTTTATAAAAGAATAAGTAGGGAAATATGATGATAAATATGCACTTTTGACTACCTATCAGGAGCATCTGCTCAATAAGGACACAACTGACACCCAGTTGACGGGTGAGTCTCATCATAATGATTTTAGACAAGTTTATTATTTAAGAGAGAAGAGTAATAATGGAAGTTCCACGGGTAACTCAAAACACAAGAATTTAACGTGTAACTATTGTCACAATAAGAAAACATTAGATCTGAGTGTTGGCTTCAAAAGAAGAAATAACTAGATGCTAATGTCACCGAACTGATTGAAGGAGATGAAAAATAGTGCGACATTCTATTTATTACAGACAAACCAGTTGGTAATAAAGATAGATGGGTCATAGATTCTGGATGTTCATAGCATATCAGTTCCAATAGAAAGATGTTCTCTTCATACAATTCCGTTCAAGTGAGAGAAGTCTTCATGGAGAATTCTGCTACAAGTAAGGTGCTTGGTGAAGGAACAATCTAGTTTTAGTCTCATGATGGATGCAACACTACTCTTCAAGGCGTTCGTCATGTTTCTGAATCAAGGTACAATCCCATATCTCTTGAAGCCCTACATAGAGAAAGA